>APFE031265640.1:0-32440 GCA_000404065.3 Pinus taeda
AAGGAGGTTACATGGTGGAAGTTGAATTTGGGTGCAATTCAAGGCATGGAGTGTACAAGTCATTCGTCCTTACCTTGATTATTTGTGTGCAATTCAAGGCATGGAGTGTACAAGTCATTCGACCTATTTAGAGAGTTTATAATCAAGTAGATCAGCTTATCAAATGTATCTTACAAAGGTGCCCCTTGCCCACAACGCTCTCATGTGTGTTGGTGGTTAAAGCTCTTAGCTATCTACTTTCTAAGGTGAATTTGGGTGTTATTCGAGGAATCCTCTTCCCAAACTAGAGGTTAGGGGTCGCTTTATTGGCAATCTCAATCTCAATAGGTGTTATTCGACAAATCAAAGGCCATATTGACAGTGTCGCTTTTTGACATTCTCAAAAGACCAAATTTTTTAGGCTCTGTAGACAGAGAATTCAATGGGACAAAACTCAGTAATATATGAAGATAGAGAATTCAATGGGATAAAACTTAGTAATATAAACATTGAAAATGGCATCTTTGTTGCACTTTACAATTGTAGCTATCACAAGAAATGCTTCCTTTGCACTAGCATATTGTTTCATTAATTCACAAAATATACATGAATGTTACAAACAATCATGCATATGTTCACACCACTTATAGTTGAACTTCCATTTACTTGGCTTCATGGTGTGGTTCACTACCGTTATTCACTTGTTGGTTTACTATTTCACCAGGGGTCTTTGTTACTATTTATAAAAAGCTCATGATCTTTGATGTAATCAGTTGTACTCACCCTAATTATATATTCACCAACTTGCTCTCTCCATCTCAATTACTCACACCCACCACCACCCTGCCCCAAGTTACTTGAGTTGTCCCCAAGGGAGAAGATTTTGTTGACGAGTGGAACTTCTTTTCATGGAGATGGGGTCCCATCAGATCTTTCATTGAAAGTGTGCTCCATAATAACAAAATATTAGTTATAACATGTATCATATATAAATGGCACACACTGCATGTTATCAAAGCATGTCATCACAAGTATTATATCAACATTATTTCATAACCAAAACATAATAATTATCGCAAGCTAATAGAGAATATAACTTGCCCAACACATATACATTATTTGTGTGCAATTAGGGACATGTACATTACTTTGTTATTACACATATACATAACTAGATATGCAATATGGCAAAGAAACAAATCATCATGTTCCTAAATTCAAAAATAATATGAAATCATCACATCATGGTAATGGTACATATCATGTCCTCCTCCCAGCCTAGACTCGGCCTCCCTCTCTGCTTCTACTGACATCCCAAATCCTTATGGCTCCTTCTCTGGCCGGTATCCTGATACCCGCGGTGGCAGGGGACGAGCTCAACTCCAAGGTACAGGAAGGAAGGATGCCACTGTCCATACAGGCAATTTTCCCCTTCCCCCTCACCCAGCTCCCCACAGATGGTTGGTAGTTAGCAGGCTCCTGAGGGCAGAATTGGTGACACGCAGACATCAGGAAGCAGACCGGGAGACACGTCAGGACCGCATGCAACTGCGGGCAGCTTCGCGAGCACTCATCCAGTTCGGGGAAGCGGCACGTCAGCTGAGGAGGAGGATTGGTACCAGTACGGGTGTCTAATCGAGGAAGACCCTGCCCCAGACAATCTCTAGATTCGACACTTGGCAGCGAGGTGTCGCCCTTCTGCCAGTTGGATGCCTTTTTTGATGACTGGACAATTTCGGTTATGTTTTTGTTTTGTCCAAACTTTCCCGGTTATGTTTATGCAATGTTTGATATGTTATTGGTCAAAACTGATAACCCCTGTGTGGGTTTTTTTGCTTTCATGTATTGGTTTCCCAATTGTTGGGGCAGCAAGGCTAAACAGTCATATTTTTTTATGAACGATGCTCAGCACTACTGAGGCCCAAGCCTCGCTGTAATTATATTTTGTTTCATATTACTAGAATAGTTTTACTTAGAAAAAAAAGATAATGAACATGAATAAAAAACTTTAATATTATGGTATAAAACAAATAATAATGTGAATATATGCAATATGGCAAAGAAACAAATCATCATGTCCCTAAATTCAAAAATAATATGAAATCATCACATCATGGTAATGGTACGTAACATGACTATTGATAGTGAACATAAATCAAAAACTTTAATATTATAGCATAAAACAAATAATAATGTGAAGCCTTAAGCTCTGATAATGATAATAAGAAACACCCTTAAGCTTGGGATCAAAGAATCATCTTCAAAGGGGGCATTTTCAATATTTTGGTCTCTCGGGTACGTATTTTGTTTACAAATTGAATAGGGATTCCCACCAAGTTAGCAAGCACTAATCCAAACTACAATAAGGTGACATAATGCTTTTCTCCCATGACCTTGGAACTCTTACAGTTTCAAGCATTAAAAGTTGTGGGAGTAGCACTCTCAATGACCTTGGAACTCTTACAGTTCCAAGCATTAAGAGTTGTGGGAGAGCCGTTAACAAAGGAATTAGAGAAAGAGAAACTAGGGATCAAATGATTAAGACATGTTAAATTTCGCAACTAGGGCCAAATTCCACCATTAGACAGCTCATCTATTGGAGATGATTATTGCATTAAATTCCTCTTTTCAAGAGGACCAAAATCGACCTAAACCTAAAGATCATCAAAATTGGATGAGGAAAAATATGAATTTGAATTTAATCCCTCACATGTGCATATTGTTAAGGTCCGCCTGGGCTAAATTATTCAAGAAGTGTCCAACCATATTTGGATCATCATATCTATCTTTTCCTTCCTCTTAAATAGCCGCATAAGGAGGTCTCCAGCGAAGGTCGTAAGGGCAAGGTTGGCATCATCTTAATCTCCTTAATGGGTTGAATTCCATAGGCAGGAGGAGGATGAGGTTGTCTCGTGAGAGTCTAAGCTTATTTGTGAATCGATTTGGGGCTTATTTATCCTCTATTACAGATCCGAATTTGGAGCAGAGGATTTCGCTTTGTATGGACCATATCCATAATGTTTGGGCATGATCCTCGTGGAAAATCTCTCCTAGAAGCCAGTCGCACTTGATTGGGCGACCTACTTCCAAGACGCGAGCCTTAATCCCCAGTTCAGAAGACCGAGAAGTTGTCTGTCATACTTGAACAGTGGTTTGTTTGTCTGTTAGACCTTCATTGGTAAGTCAATTTTATTATGCTCTCTCTCTCTCTCTGTTGAACATTTGACATTTATAATAAGAAGAATTGATAAAGGGTTTTCCCATCTTGGGGTTTTTCCCTAGCTTGAGCCATATACTTGTGTTCTCTTCTCTTGGCTTGTCTTCTGCTTCTATCGTTTATGTTCTTTCTTCAGTTACGAGTTATGTGATAATGAGTTATGTGATTATTAATGGAAATAAAATGGAAAATTAAATGGGCTAATATAGATCTCTATGTAACTGTCCTACGCAAAGAACATGTTAAAATTTAACAAGACAACCAACACCTCTAAAGAAAAATTCAAAAGATTGGAGAACCGTGTAGAAAATTTGCTTACAATACAAATTAAATTGATGAAGCCAATGGAAGAACTGGTGATGATTTTGAAAACATTGAAGACAATGTCCCTACGTCCCAGTGGAAGTAAGAAGAAGAAGAGACTCCACAAAGGAAAGAGGACACTGACAAAGAAAAGTTCAAGGGAATAGGACATTTAAGAAGGCTCTACCCTTCAAAAGTGGTTGAAAATTGAAATTGAAGTTTGATGCTTATGAAAAGAAACAGAGTAAATTGTTGAACTGGAGAAAATTCAAATGAAATGGCAATTTAAAAAAAAAAACAAGGCCAAAACATACAAGAATACACAACCAATTTTTAGAAACTTCCCATGGACATGAGGTATCCACATCAAGACACAGATCTGTTATCTGGATATATTTGAGGATTAGTCATAATTCTTGCCCAAAAGATTTTGATGACGCCTCCATGAAACAAGCTACATAGAGATTAAGTAAAAGTTTGTAGCAATAAGCAATTTCAAAACAATATTTTGCAAAGGCATACACCTCAAGCATGCAAATACCCAAAACTTCATTGCAAATATTGTAGAATTGATGGACATTTGGAGGCTCCAACAGCAAGCAATGTTCACTCATGATTAAAGTGAAATTGAATGCAATTAGAGGTGTAAAATTGGCATGTTTGGCCTTGAAATCAACCCCAAATATGCAAGCATGCAATTACCCAAAACTTCATTGCAAAAATTGTAGCATTGATGGACATTTGGAAGCTCCAACAGCAAGCAATGATCACTCATGATTAAAGTGATTGAACGCAATTTGAGGTGTAAAATTGGCATGTTTGGCCTTGAAATCAACCCCAAATATGCAAATATTAAAAACGAGCACGGATAAATAAAATTAGTCATGTATGAGAAAAAGACTTAATCACAAACAAACGAAAATCAGTGTTTGAAAAAGAAAGAAATCTGCTATATCAAAGAACAAGAGAAATCAGCCTTACAGGTGCAAAAAGAACAAGGAAAAGAAGAAAAATGATGAGAAAAAAGTCTTCCTCCTGAAGATTCAAATCAGAGGCTACCGACCCCTGTTGATCAGCATTTAGAAAAATCTAATTCGTGCAGCAACTTGCATGTGATAAATAAATACAAGTTCATATTTGCTATTTCCAAGTATATCAAGGAAATCAAATGTGATGTGCCATTAGTCATAATTATGTTTAATGATGCTTCCACCAAAGCGAGCTATAGCGAAATGGGGGGAATAAGAAAAACGCTAAATCCGCTGCCATTGGATCAAGATAGGCAATTTCGATAACAAAATTACAATCAAGAAAAAACATGTGCACGCTTCTAAAGCATGTAGAGAATCAAAACGTCATTGTGAGCCTTGTACCATTGATGGATATAAAAAGAAGACGTGTTGGAAGCTAATGACCACTCACGCTGAAAATGAAGAAATTGAAAGCAATTTAGAGGTGTACACTTACATGTATTGACCTAAAAACAATCCCATATATGCAAAAAAATAAAAATAAAAAATTGCAAGCATGAAAAATCAGCTATGGCTAAAGAAAAATCAGTCATGTATGTGCAAGAATACCTATGAACAATTTAAAGAAGTAAAAAAAAAAAAAAAATCAGTGTTGAAAGAGAGATAAATCAGCTACTAATGACCAATCTGCCAATGAAGAACAAAAAACAAATTTGAAAGTCAAAAGTAAGGGAAATGAAAAAAAAAATTGAAGAAAGACTCTTGGCTCAAATAATATCGAGACTCTTGTTGATCACAGTATCGAGAAAAAATTGATTCCCAAATCACCACAACTTGGCTGGGAGACTCATGCCCATCCTCAAGCACACACATTGGATTGATTTATCGAAGACACCAATATGCAAGTGACAAAGAAATGTGAGTTCAGATATTCTATTATTTCCAAGTATAATGATGAAACTGAATGTGATGTTGTGCCATTAGTCATAATTCTTGTCCAAAGGAATTCTGATGATGCTTCCATGAAAAAGTACATAGAGATGGCAAATAAACAAAACGTATGAAGCAGTTTTGAATACCAAATTACAATAAAACATTAAAAAATTTAAACAAAAATTAAGGAAAAAGGCAAAACATCATTGCAAGCACTGCATCATCAACCAACATAGAAAGGAGAAAACAAAAACAAAGACCACTCAAGTTGAAAAGTTGAAAGTGAAGAAATTGAATGCAATTTATGTTGAAGAATGTAACATCAACGAACATAGAAAGGAGAAAACAAAAACAAAGACCACTCGAGTTGAAAACTTGAAAGTGAAGAAATTGAATGCAATTTATGTTGAAGAATGTAACTAGTGTTGGTCTTCATAATTGTATTTGAGTCATAATAAGAAAGAAAAAGAAATTTTATTTATAAAAGAAAAATATTTATTAGCATGCGTTTCATGCTTTATTATTTTATTTTTAGGTCAAAGTCGCCATTGTAGGCTTGAAAGGTTTAGTCTTAGGTCTTAGTCCTTGTCATCACTTAATAGACCCTTCTTGGACTTTGTACATCAAGAAAGAAAATTATTTTTATGTAGAATAAGTTAAATAACCCTCCTCCACCAAGTCGGCCTCAAGTTCGACAAGTCAGCCCCAAAGGGAGCCGGAAACCACTATATATTGGCAGCTACTTGACTTCATTTGGACACCCAACCAAGCAAGTTTGATCTACGGTTGCAAGAGGAAGAAAGAAGAGCGAAATACCTAGAGAAGGAGAAAACCTTACTGAAGAAGGACACTTGTCAAGCAAAAGCAAGCCAAAATTTTGAAGTTGGAAGGGTCGAAAATTGGGTTGTTGCAGAATTTAAGTTGTTTGACTAGGGTTGATTATTGAAGTTTGTCTAATCATCTTGAGAGGCTAACTTGGTTTATAAAACGAGGATCTTTGTCTAGGTCCAAGGTCTTGGATTGTCTCAATTTGATTTTAAATCTACTAGTGGAATCGTTTGACTGGTTTTTCCCCTTCATAAAGGTTTTGCTTTGCTGAGTGCCTATATATCGTGATATTAATCTTCATGCTTTTGATTTGATGATTGATTGATGAGAAGAACATAAAAAAAGCTAACAAAAATAGAAGAATATCATAAATAATTGTCAACATAAGAAAATCTTTGTCTTTTTTATTTTCTCACAATTTAGAGGTATAAAATTGGCATGCCCAACCCCAAAATCAAAGCTAAAAGAAAAGCGGACTTGAAAGAGAAAAGGAAATCATCTAGCAATGAGCAAGAGAAATCTGCCAATTAAGAACAAAAAACACCCTTAAAGATGGAAAAAGATAAGTAAGAAAAAAAAATGAAGAGGAATGAGAAAGACTCTTCCTACAGAAGATTCAAATAAGAAATAAGGTGTCGACTCTTTGTTGATAAATTTGATTTCCAAATCATTGGTGCAACAACTTGGATTGGAGACTTGTGCCCATTCTCAAGAATATCCATTGGATTGGAAGATCAAAGACATTAGTAATATGCAAGTGATGAAGAAATACAATTTCATATTTGCTACTATTTAAGTATATTGATGAAATCGAATGTCAAGTTGTGTCATTAGGTGTGTCAATCAAGCCAAAAGGTTGGTAAATGCGAGTAAAAAGTTATTTTAATGGTGTTGGCATCCAAACAAGGAGGAAGCATCATGGAGGTTCAAGCATCAAAGGAAAATTGTTGAAGAGACGTGCATAGATCAAGATGTTTCAAGGTATGTTACTGCAAGCACACTTTGCGATATAAGCAAACAAAGGATGTCCCTCTTGGGATTGCTTACACCATTATACTTGCCTTCTAGAAGACAAAAAGCATTAACATAGATTTCTTGGGACATTCGCCAAAGTGGGAATGACTATTTTATAGTGGCGGTGGATAGATTCAGCAAGTGTTTGGTCTTACTCTTTGTAAGAAGAGTAAGAAGAGCATCAAAGCCAGAGCGACCACTGAAAAATTAGTTGAGAAGGTATGGATTCAAAATCCAAATCCACTCATTCCATAATGGATACACAGAAGTTGTAAACATAATTTCTTGGGACATTCGCCAAAGTGGGATGACTATTTTATAGTGGCGGTAGATAGATTCAACAAGTGTTTGCTCTTACTCTTTGTAAGAAGAGTAAGAAGAGCATCAAAGCCTGAGCGACAACTGAAAAATTACTTGAGAAGGTACAGATTCAAAATTCAAATCCACTCATTCCATACCCAAGTAAATGGATACACAAAAGTTGTAAACACAATACTTGTTCATCTATTGAAGGGATATAATAACAAGCACCCCAAAACATGGATGAAAGCTTATATTCAACACGAAAACAATAGGACAGTTCAATCATCTATTCACATGAAACCATTTGAAGTTTGTAGTGAGTTGCTTCCACAATCACCAATTGATATGGCAAGACAAGCAAACGAAAGTTTCCATTCCATATCATTAAAATATTTAACAAATTATCATAGATTTTGCATCTTTCTTTAATGATATATTACAAATATACTCTGTTACACGGGAACCGCTCCCTAGAGGTGGGAAACATGTTCCAGTGGTTCTCGTGCTCCTGGAAGCTTTGGAACTATATGGGAACATTCCCTTTTCTGTGGGAGCTGCAATGGGAGCTTGGGAAAGTTCTGGGAGCTTTGAACACTGTTTTTTTTGGAGTTCCCGCGTTCCCTGGGGTTGGGGAATACAAAGCATGTAGACAAATATGTTGAACTGCCCAGAAAACATGAGGCTTTGTTGAAACCTTCGCAGGAAGAAAGGCCAAAGACATCCTTAACACCGATATCCTTAATTGAGAAACTGGAGCAATCTCTTGATGGGTTAAGGACGTGTGTGACACCTCAATGTAAGGGTGATATCTGGGATGTCATGTTGATGAGTATTTATTTTTTTGTTTATGTATATGTATCGCAGAAGATTGTGTGCATATTGTATGTGGCAGTCAATGTTTAACCATTAGAGTCGCTTTACTTTTTCTCATAAGAATAATTAGAGAAACATAGGTAAAACTGTTCCTTTGTATTTTTAAGGCAAATTGTTTCAAACACTAGTCATGTGTCAGAGAACTGATAATGAACTTGACATTTTAATATTTTATATATATAAAAGGGAGAGGCTCAAGAAGAGAGACACCTAGAGAATATATTTATATATAAGAGAGATTATATATTTAAATTGATTTTAATATTTGAATATTTTGATTTAACATTAATATTGATCATTATATAATTATATATTTTTATATTTTTCTATTATATAATATCACTGTTCCCGATTAGCCGTTTCCTGTAAATTTTGTGGAAACCTCTAGCCGTTCCCGACACCCGTACCCAAGTTCCCAACGTTCCCACGTTCAAGAAACTCGTGCAACATAGCAAATATATGACCTCCCAATGAAACAAATATACTAGTCAACACTTTTAGTGATTTAAAATTGAAAAGAAATACATACAAACACAAAAGATATATGTTACAAATATATGAAATTATCTCTCACAAATCAAAATGATATATTGGCCAACGTTTTCCAGCGAAAAGAAATGTGAAAAATATATATTTAACATGGAAATAACAAAGATGAAATTCATAAATCGAAGAAATATAAGTAAATTTATTACTATGTTCATTGTTGATATTCTCGCATAATGAAGATAAAGATTATCGTGAATTGGGTGATCACTGAGACCTTAATTACAAAGAGAAGAGTAATAACTTGAAAGATTGTGATCCTTAGGGTGGTTCAATAATTACGCAATTTTATCGCATTAGATTTTCTCGTTGTTTTGCTTAAATATAAACATTCAGAGGTAATACGGCCTCCACTAAATAAACATCGTCATTTTATCAATCTAGATAATGGAGATTCAAGGCTCCTCAAAAATTCGTTCCAAAAATTTAATCCATTTAAGAGTGGGCTCCATCTTGAATTACTTCAATGAAAAGGCGCTTCCTAGGTCGGTGATTCAACACTGGATTCATGTGCGGGCTTTGCACCCATCCACACTCTAACCAAAGATTTCTTCCTATTTTAGTTCAATGACCCAACACTTTACCCATATGAATGAAATCATGCTTGGGTCATTTTACTCATATGAATGAAATCATGCTTGAGACCCACAAACTATTGATTATTGAATTGAAAAAAATTGCCCACCTACCTTGCCCAGTATAAGTAGATTTCCCACGCCTTTTGATGAAGTTATGGCTTGCCCTAGAGAGGATTGCATCCCCTCTAGGGGAAGTTATCTACCATGAGCCTTACTGATTTTCCCACCCTCGGCCTTAGTATGAGGCAATGTTATCAGAACCAAACCATTAACTAAACATGTAGACCCCCCAAACCAATCAGAATCTGACGGGAACCAATAAAAAAAATCAAACCAAAAAACCAATCGGCCAAAAAATACAAAAAATATTCTAAATTTAAAGAAAATCATATATATCCATGTGCATTGTGCATCCATATGAATCCAAACCATTTATACACAAATACGCAGAAGTTCTCAAAAACATAGTGCAATCCATCTCTAAACCAAAAATACATCAACAAACAACTTCTAAATACATCAACAATTAGGTTCTAAATGGCCTCTAGTATAAAAAAAAATCATGTTACAACAAATACTGACATATTATCAACATCATTGCATTAAAAAAGGAAAGAAAAACCTTAACACGTCAATTCAAGATTTTTGTTTCGCGTGATGGGTACATTTTACTAGGGTCATGACAAATAAGTTCAACAATCAATGCCACTAACATCAAGGTCTATGAAAACAATCCAATGGAAACATTGGAATCCCCCCAACCTTAAAATCTTTAAAAAAATCATTCTACTGGATTTTGAGTGGGATCTAACATTCTACTTTTTCCAAATAAAAATAAAATCATTGTAGTGGGATCTAAAATTCTACTTTTTCCATATAAAATCCAATGAGGTAGAAACCACTCTCAAACATCCTAAAACGAATAATGGTAATGTTAAAAATTTAAGTAAAAGGATCACTTTTTACTATAAGCATTTAACATTACCATTAATTGCATAGCAATAGTAAGGCCCTAGACTTGAATATTAGCATGCTCCACTCAAAAATTATTGTTGTTATTTTTTTTCTCCTTTTTTAGGAACAACCTTCCTCACATTGTATGGAACTGGACAGTCTGGTACTAATATGGCCTTTCCTAGTTCCACCAATTTCGATCTTGTTCCAATAACACTGATATGGAGTTTGCATTAAGGTTTGCACACCTAAAGACCTCAAGACATTTGTGCTCATCATAGTTGGTAACTAGGTCAAAGCAAACAAGATCAATATAACACTTATACCAACATGTACTTTCACTCTCAAATCATGAATCATCGCATATGTGGCCATTTATGACCTCGATTGACCAAGAGGGGGCCTTGCCAACCCAAACCTCTCCTACCCCTAAGGGAGGTAACTCAGTGAAAGCTTAGGATGATTACTAATTTTTAAATGAACCTAAAACATTGAAAATGGGCAATGTGGACATACACTAATCAATGCTAGTGGGATATTAAATCTAAACTTGTAACCACTATCTAACATTGCCTTCTTTCACATGTGCCATCACTTATCCCAACATCTATTTTCACTCTCAAATCATGGATCGTCGTATATGTGACCATTTATGACCTAGGTCAATGAAGAGGTGGGCTTGCCCTCCCAAACCTCTTCTACTCCACCCCAAAGCTCCTAAGCAATGAATGCTAGTCTTCGCATCTCAGAGAGGTATTTCCATGAGGGTATCTACTTATGGAAATCATCATTAAATGTATCTTATGCTTTTTCCAAAAGTTCATTTTATTAATTAATTAATAAAATAAATGTTTTTTTACTAAAGTGGGTCACTTAATCATTTAATTAAAATAGATTCATTGATCTCACGGTTAGATCATTAAAGATTTAGGTTTTTGGCTTATGTCAAAGTTATAACAGAAAGAGAGGGCCTAGGACAAAGACACGTGGAGAGCATTCATTTCACACGTCATGTGAGTGAAGGAAAAAATCAAAGATATAATTTTCAACCATTGATGATGAGTTTTAGCAGTGGTTTAGTAAGTAGACATCCAGGCAAGGAGAAAAGAAATCGTACAGCCCAGCAGAGTAGGCAATACAGTCCTCTATACGGATTTTGTACAGTTATATGGATTGCAACACAGGTCGCACGTTTGGTGTAGATATGCTTCGATTTATGTGCATAATGAAAAATTTTCAGTCAGAGCTACTTTACTTGTAATTGAGCTCTTGTAAGTGCTAAAGATATTTTGAATAATGAATTGATCTAGAAGAGGAGAAATAATTATGCACTATGTTTAATTGCTTTTCTTGTTTTCAATAACAAATTGATCTAGAGGACGATAAATAATTGTGCACTGTGGGATTGTTTTTCTCGTTTTCCACTACATGAAAGAGTTAATAATTCCAATAAGTAACTAGATCTAATCTATTTGCTTAGATAGTTGGTTTTAGGATAATTTAACATGGCATCTGAGCATTTTCTCAAACAGAGAAAAGCAAATCTATTGCTTTTCAGGTTACTTCAGTGAGCTAGAGAGATAGAGCTAAGGAAAACCGTGTTAATAACCAATGTGGAAGTTGAGAATCGATTTGATGGGGTTTCGAATTTATTGCCATGGAAGGCAAGAATCTCAATGATCTTGAAGGAGGAAGGCTTGTGGGAATTCATGTCCAACCCTCCTCCACCACGCAAACACGCAAACACCAACAGTAGTAGACGCTACAGTGCAGGCAATGTGGGATAAGAAGGAGCACAACAACGTGGGATAAGAAGGGCATAAAGGCACAAAGGTTGATCCTTGAAGCTATTAAGGATCACTTGATTTCGCATGTTACAAAGAAAACTATATATAAGGAGATATTTGATGCCCTGGTATTGCTTTTTCGAAGCGATGACATGAGTCAGAACATTATTCTCAAACCGAAGCTCAAAGAGTGCAAAATGAACCCCTCCAACTATGTGACAAGCTACCTTATGAGGATCAGACAAATCTGCAACCAACTTGCAGTAATTGGAGAGGCAATATTGGATGTAGAGCTAGTGAATATTGTTCTAAATGGTTTCATTAAGGCTTGGAAACCATTCATCATGCGCATTTGTGCCCGTGAACAAATTCCCAAGTGGGAGGGACTTTGGGATGAGTGTATCCAAGAGGAGACTCGTAAAGATTTTAGGACCAACAAGCAAGGAAAAGGAGAAGCAAATGAAAACTTGGCACTGGTCAGCAAGATGAAGAAGACCAAGAGGAAAGCTTTCATCAAGAAAGGTGGAAATCAAGGAGGGGCAATAGTCTAGGGAGAAGAGAGATATGAGCAAAGATCAAATGCTATATCTGCCATAAGAATGGCCATTTTTTTCTCAATGTCCATAGAGGAAAAAGGGCAAGGGAAAGTCACAGAAAGTTGCAACAACAACAAAAACGGTTGACCAAGCCTACTTCCAAGTTCGAGAGTCACTTTTTGTTGGAAATATAATAGGCATGGTTGGTATTTTTCATCAAAAGAAAAAGGAAATATTAGATTTGAATTTAATGGCTCAAAAAATGTCAAGTCAGCCTCCTCCTTGATCAAGTCAGCCCCAAGTCAGCTAGGCCCCTTGGAGGCACACTTTCAACCACTTTGGAAGACTATAAATATGAGACCTCTCCCCCTCACTTTGAGGATCAATAAGCTCTTGTTTTATCTTTGTTCAAGTGAAGAAAGGAGTATGAGGAGGCCGAATTTCAAGAGGAAGAAGGAGGAGAGGCTTGGTAGCTCTTGTTACTAGTTAGATGTTATCTTGATATCCTATTTCAAGATTTATTGATGAACATTGAACTATCTCTCTCATAAGGAAAGATTTTTGGGTTTTCCCCTTGTGGGTTTTGCATTGGCCTCAAGTGTAATTTTTTGTGTCTCTTGTCTCATTGTCTCATAGTTATTTTTACTGCTCTTTCATATTTGATGGTTAAAAATTTCTTTTGTATAATTGCTTAATGATATTGGATGTTATATAAAATTGATGCTAATACATCATTGGAAGTAGTTATCTGTTGAAGGAAATTGTTTCTGGTTTCTATGAACCCTAGAAAAATCGACATGGTAATAGAGGTCAAATTAAAGAGCAATATTAAAAGACCTGGAAAGTCGATTTGTGTTTTCTTTCTTGTCTTCGGATCCAGATGGTCGTGTTGACTAAGGTCTATTCGTGGCATGCGTCCTATGATGAATATGTGATGTGGTCGAAGGTAAAAAACAGAGTGCTAAGAAGAGGGTCGAGTTGAAGCTAGGATACAAGGCCAAATTAAGGCCGATTTGTCTCAAGAAGCAGCGAGGTAATTTTAGAGGGTTTCTTTGTTGGCCGAGTTTTGTGGTGGTTCATGTGAGCTCCCTATGGCATCATATCTCTAATTTTGCCCTCGCTTAGGTTGTTGATCTGGAAGGTCAAGTAGAAGTCGAAGTCACCTATTTCACTGCGGAACTAAGACACCTATCTTCTATAAAAATTTGAGAACCTAAGGCTCTCATTCTCTGTGGAAAGTTGCGAACCTATGGCACCTTCTTTTATGTGGAAACCATGCGAAGTTTATGAAGCACATTACACGAATGCGAAGATTGAGACTAAATATAACTCTGTAAACTACCTTTATGGTTGAAGTTCTTCGCACAAGAATTTTTTGTGGCTCACATTCTCCTCAAGACTATTTGGGGCTCTTTCGACAAAACATGTGACAAACTGTCATTCTGTGAATGTTTGGATGAGCAAAAACATTGGCCCATGACTAGCAAAGATTACGACTATTATAATCTCATCATTCAACCGATGTGCAGTGGATTTGTAAAGTCTGGAAGTATTACAATTGATGTTAGCGTTGTCAATGTATTTCATTGACTCGGCTATATATGCATAAACCTATCTCCATCTGATGATATGAATGGGGTACAAATCAGCACAATGTTACAATACGTCGGCATAACAAGCAGTGGTGTGGAATAAAAGTCTTTTATAATTCATATGTGTTGGCTATTTGTTTCATGAGCTCGTTTTATTAATCATATGCAGCTCGTGTTAATAGTAATCTGGGGCCCAAAATTTCATCTGAAGCGATCCAACAAAAATAAATGTTTGCAACCCTTTTTTCTGACATAATCTTCTCCTTGATCTAAAGGTTATAGGCAAAGATTGGATGTAGTACAATTGGAACCTAAGTATAACCTTCTGAAACAAATAAAGAGCGATATATATTGTTTGAAAAATAGTGTTATAGAATAAGAATTGATCATTGTAATAATGTTATACTGTGTAGGTGACAAGTTTGAGACCTATGCACAAGTCCCTGGTGACATCTAAACCCTAAGAAGTTTGAAATCATCTTTGTGATATGTTTGAGCTCATCTTAGTCTGTGGAGGATTTGCTTCTACGATGTGACCAGCAGCCTACGATATTCTTTTCTATACATAGAAGAAAGACAAATTACACTAGAAAGAAGTTGACCTGATTGAATATATATATATATATTCCTTCCATCATTATAAAAGGGAACAAAAGAACAAAGTTTGAAGGCTCAAATTTAGAATATGTTGAAATGTTTATTATGGAAGGCACTGACATTTTGAGCTTTCAACAGTGATAGATGGCAAGTTGCAAGTGTGCATATGATGTTTGAACATTACCTTGAAATATCGAGCATTAAACAAGGCTTAGAAGCTTCTTTAAAAAGCGTCTAACAGAGATGTTACTTGTCTCTCTTGATCAAGTCCTATATAACTAAGTACTGGAATGAATATTTGAGAATAAGTCTTAGATCTAAATGATGAAATTTATTGCAAAACAATGTTGTTGTTACAGTGACGAGTTTTTGAAGATTATTGCAAGCATTGGAAATAAATGCAAGGATGCCAAGGTTACACCATTTGAAAACAAGGCAAAAATAATGAGAGGTCGAAGCTCCCCTTCAACCCCTAAGTTTGATCAAATTATTCCTGAGGAATTGAGATTTGATCTAGGGTTTGGAAGATTGAAATGTTTTGGATTTGTAAAAAAATCCCTAGGGTTCGCTAAACAAAGCCCTAGGCTTGATCACTCATAATGATGATATTGAAAAACAATGATGAAGTTGAAAAAGAATGCAAGGATGAGTAGGTATCGAAGCTAAGGTGACAAATCAAGGAAGGGCAGCTCAACAAGGGACACTCAAGCTCTCAAAGATCAAGGTTCTAGAAGGATATCAAGGGCATCAAAGCATCAAGAATATCCCATCATCTTTAAGGCTTTTCGAAGACAAGGACTACATCATCTTGAAGAAAGTATCAACACCCTAGCTTGTTCAAGGAAAGAGTCTATACTTGAAGCATTCTTGGGAATCTCGCTCAAATCATCATCACAAGGAAGGAGAGCACAAAAGACCCTACCTCTACTCAAATTGAAGAGATCTACAAATCAAAGCATCTTGAAGTCTACCCATCGAAGGAAAGCAAGAAGAAAGGAGTTGTTGGCATCATCAAAGGATTCAAGGTGATCTCCCTCTATTTGGAGTCAAGGATTGCCTTTGAAGAAAACTATCTTCATCAAGAAGAAGTTTTTCTATTATCTAAATCCTCATCAAATTCAAGAAGGCAGCAAGTTGAAGGAGCATCTTCACAAGTAAGTACATTTATGTCTACATTTGAATCTGTCAAAATGTCTTTTTGTAAGGAAAGCAACAAATTGGTTGGGGCTTCAAACTTTCTTGCATGGAAGAAAAGAACAGATTTGAACCTCATAGAAATGAGGTCATGGAACATGTTAAGGGCTCAATCACCAAACCACCAAAGGAAAATGCTCAAGCACTTGCAAGGTCTATGAAAAGGGAAGTTAGGGCTCAAAGAATTCTCATAGAATTCATCAAGGATCCCCTCATTCCCTATGTATCAAGATTAGAAACATCAAAAGAAATATATGACAAACTTGTAGAATTGTTCTCTGTAAGCACTGCAAGAGAAGTAATCTAATTAAGACAAGAACTCTACAAGATGGAGGTATCAAAAGAAGAAGGAATAGCCTCATACTTTATGAGGATATCTGAAATAAGAGATCAACTACAAGAATTGGGAGACATAATGTTTGACAAAGAGATGACTACAATAGTGCTCAATGCACTACTAGAAGAACGGGGCAAATTCACATCATTGGAGTAGAATTACATTGCAATAGGAGTAGGAGTAGGATTACATCATTGGTGAGCCCCGCAGTTTTGGAGGACTTTTATGGGGCCCAAGTGGGATCGCTTACCATGTTTCATCATCAAGATCAGTTTCGCACAGTTCACTCTTGATTTCGTTGCATTCTCAGGATTCCCATTAAACGAAGTTATCAACATGCATATTTTAATTATTTATGCTTAAAGTGCTATTTGGAGCTGATTATTTGGAGGATAACCTTAGTGTAATAGCTCATTGGAATCGGGGCAAATAGAACTACAGAGCACGATGATTAAAAGGGGCTTTGTGTGGTCCATGTAATCATGGAAGCGAATTAAGCACTAGTTAATAAAAGTCATTTTGTTACATAGAAAAGGAAAAATTCATTTATTATTTAATTGGAGTGAAAAGGTAAAAAAGGTGGCAAAAAAGTCAAGTGAATTATAAAAAAGAGAAGGGAGTCTCTACACATTCTTGCATTTTCTAACTTGAAAATTAGAAGTTTGGAGAAATTTTGAGAAATAGTCTAGAGTAACTTTCTAAAACCCTCTTTGCTGGTCGCTAGTTTCAGTGTTCAAACTATACACCCTAGCCAGTTTAGGAGCGGGATCACTCAAATTATGACATTGTGCTTTAGTGGAGAAGAAGATTTTGGGCAAAGGAGTACGTCCATAGTGTTATCAGTTGATTTTATGCATTAATTTTTGGTGTTCTGCAATTCTTATTCAGGTTGAACTTTCATACTCCAAGTGGATTGAGATCTGAAGGAAAAAGGGCCGAGTTCCATTCTCAAAGAAGGGAGTGAGTTATCAATTGTTTTCCTGGTCGAGTTTCCCTCTATTGCCGGCCGAGTTTGTCCTTTGGAAGGGTTTGAGTTCCATATCTTTCTTGTTGGTCGATACACTGTCCAAAAGGAGCCAAGTTACTTGTTATAAGAGGCCGAGTTTATCACTCTTAGGGGGGTCGAGTTCATATGTTTGCTAGTCGAACTCTAGCCACTATTTGGGGCCGAGTCTGCCACTGTGGAAAAGCCTGAGTTCACATGTTACCTGAGTGGAGCTGACTGCTGTGCTTGGAATGTATTCTCTGAGCCTATATACTGTTGTTGGTGACTCGAGTTCCCAGCTGTGTATATCTCCCTCTGAGGCTGAGTTCTGCATTTGTTCTAGATGAGAAGTTTGTTGTTTATAAAGAATACTCTCCTGCATTGTATATACCACATCTGCTGGCTGAAAATATAATATTATCAGTTCTGAGTTTAGTTGTCTATTGCTGTCATAATTCTGGGTTGCAATGATGAAGAAAGAGTGATCTGCATTTATTCTAGCTGAGAAGTTTGTTGTTTATAAAGAAGATTCTCCTGCATTGTATATACCGTGTCTGATGGCTGAAAATATGATATTATGAGTTCTGAATTTAGTTGTCTATTGCTGTAATAATTCTGGGTTGCATTGATGAAGAAAGAGTGATTTTTTATTGCTGTAGCAAATACATGCCAGTGGCATTTGCATTCCTAAGTTTAATAAAAAACATTATACCGTTGTTGAAGTGTGTTTGGAGCCTTCATTTATCACTGTATTTATTCATTTGAAATAAAAATAATGGTAAGTGCGCCTGCAGTCATGAGCATACAAAACATTTGATAAAAGTCCACAGTGCTGAAAAACCAAATAAACTCAGAAGTTTTCAGTAAAATTCTAAGGTATCTCGAGGGAATATCTTACAGTGGTATCAGAGCATGATTTTGGCCAGCTGTGAGACGAGATCAAGGTGATAGCAAAAAGAAGAATTCCAGAACCAAAATCAGAAAGGAAACTGAAGATAACAAGGAAAAACACAGCAAGAAAATCTTGCAAGATCCCTTCAAAAATTTGAAGAATATCACAGATATTTCACAAAACTGACAGAGCACATGGAAGTATATGGGTATCATCAAAGGTGGCAAAGAGAAAAAGAAATTGCAGATCCGTAGATGGAGATAAAAAGAGCACAACTACTGAACAAAACCCCAGTGTTAATACTACAAGTATAGAAGAAGCAATGATTGAAGGTGAAAACTATGATTCAACCTCCTAGGACGAATTGGGAAAAGTCATACCCGTTGAAGATAAAGCTAGCCCAGATTCAACCCAGCAGGTTGGCACAAGGGTTTGGAACGAAGGAGAGTCAGATATTGCTACAGAAAGTTTGTCATCATTTAGCAAGATTGTTGAGTTGGATGATGGGTACAAGGAAAATCACGACGCCACCTTTGTTTTGTCAACAGTTGATGATGATCCTTTGTTTGGAATCAATGTTGCCCCAATTCCCAATCAGGGGGTGTGCAAAGATGATAACACGCAAGTAGTCAGCACTACGAACCCAGACCCATCAGTTGATTTCTTTTGTGGTAGATGTTGCTCATAAGCTTACTTGCGCCCATAACTTGGAAAACCAATTGAAGATGAGCGCAGACACATGACAGTATGGGAGGAGAGCCTTCATTTAGCAAGATTGTTGAGTTGGATGATGGGTACAAGGAAAATCACGACGCCACCTTTGTTTTGTCAACAGTTGATGATGATCCTTTGTTTGGGATCAATGTTGCCCCAATTCCCAATCAGGGGGTGTGTGAAGATGATAACACACAAGTAGTCAACACTGCAAACCCAGACCCATCAGTTGATTTCATTTATGAAGTAGATGGTGCTCATCAGCCTACTTGTGCCCATAACTTGGAAAACCAATTGAAGATGACCGCAGACAAGGTTATGCAGCCATGAGGCATTATGATGATATACAAAGCATTGGTGGCAGATTATTGTTGGAGAAGCGCAGTGACACATGACAGTTTGGGAGGAGAGCCTTCATTTAGCAAGATTGTTGAGTTGGATGATGGGTACAAGGAAAATCACGACGCCACCTTTGTTTTGTCAATGGTTGATGACAATCCTTTGTTTGGGATCAATGCTGCCCCAATTCCCAATCAGGGGGTGTGCGAAGATGATAACACACAAGTAGTCAGCACTGCAAACCCAGACCCATCAGTTGATTTCTTTTATGAAGTAGATGTTGCTCATAAGCCTACTTGTGCCCATAACTTGGAAAACCAATTGAAGATGACCGCAGACAAGGTTATGCAGCCATGAGGCATTATGATGATATACAAAGCATTGGTGGCAGATATACATACTCACCCTAAACTCACCCTAACCCACCCCCTCATGCTTAGTTAAGTTAAATTTTAAAAGAAATTAAAAAAAATTATGTTTATTTTGCTGCCCCGCGGGTTGCGCCCGTGTTGCGTGCGGGTTGCGTGCGGGTTGCGCCCGGGTTGCGTGCGGGTTGCGCCTTCCGAAGCGCGATTCCGGGGGCAACACAACCTAAATGGCAGGAATCGTTTTTAAAAATAGGAATCGCGCCACCTAAAATTCGGAATCGCGCTTCGCCTGGAGATTCCGGAACGATTCCGTACGGGTCGCAATTCCGGCTTAGGATCCGGGGGGGGGGGCGATTCCTGCAACTATGGCAGTGACACATGACAGTTTGGGCGGAGAGCCTTCACTTGCAGACTTTTAAACTCTTAGAAAGACATTGGTAGAGATGAAATCTAACTAACTACACCTCCTTTCAAACAGAGATCACCTACTCATGTTTGTTGAGATGTATCATGATGCGCTAGTAGGGAAAGAGGAAGTTGAAAGGCTTACACATGAGCTTGAGACTACCTAGGATTTCTTGAAGAGTGCCCAGATGGCCCTTCAAGAATCAAAGTTGCAACTTGAGCACCTTTGTATGGAGTCAAGTTGTGTACCTTCTTCTATGGCAACCATCACACAAGAGGATGTTAGGAGCACTTATGATTTGATAGAGGAGCCTGCACGTGATATTTGAACACGAGGAGAACCTAGACGAACGGGCACGAGCAAAGAGGTATGTCCCAAAGGTTTCTGATTATGCATCCATGAGTTGTGGAGATAGGTATATTTCAGACGAGGATACATCCATCTGGGATCCAAGTTCAATTGACACAAGTGTAGTGGATACTAAAGGACCCAAGTTGGGATTGGGATCCAAATGGGGTTTCCCATCATATATAGGAGATGCAGGATGGCTATGGCACGGACGGGGTGGTTGACCCAATAACCGAGCGCACAGATCCCTCAATATTTCCATCAAAGTTCCAATCAGCGCTAGTGGAAAATTGGTTTGACAAGGAGATATGCAGATTCTGAGATGTCCTCGCATATTGTCCGTATATGGGGTTACAAGTTGTTCCACATGCTCGTTATTCGGATGAGATGGCATTGGTATGCCACCAGGCAGGGCCTTGGATGGAAATGATGTTCTTCTCTTGATATATTGGAAGCAGAGGCCACCAAGGATTAGCGCAGTAGTAACACCTCCACTAGCAAGTGAGGAGCTTTGCCACTCAGATTTACCAAGGTGGATTAGAAGGGGTGTTCCACACCATAGTGGATTCACAAGTGGAGTGACGAGTACATTGGCACATACACGATACCAGTCAGTACAGGGTGGCATAGCAACAGGCAGCGATATTGTCCGTATATCGGGTTACAAGTTGGTCCACATGCTCGTTATTCGGATGAGATGGCATTGGTATGCCACCAGGCAGGGCCTTGGATGGAGATGATGTTCTTCTCTTGATATATTGGAAGCAGAGGCCACCAAGGATTAGCACAGTAGTAACACCTCCACTAGCAGGTGAGGAGCTTTGCCACTCAGATTTACCAAGGTCGATTATAAGGGGTGTTCCACACCATAGTGGATTCGCTAGTGGAGTGACGAGTACATTGGCACATACACGATACCAGTCAGTACAGTGTGGCATAGCAACAGGCCTTGGCATTACAGGACTTGGCAATTCAGCTACCCTTAATGATAAGTTGGTTTTTGCAAGAGAAGATCACTTAGATCTTCCAATAGACTTCAGTTTGGCGGAGGGTGTTTCACCTCTCAGTGATTTGTTGATGGTATCAAAGGAGGAGTTCGTAGTTAATTCGTGTGGACTGATATCCATGATAACTCCTAGAAATAATTTTTAGTTTTATCAGTTGTGATTGCCATACAAACAAGCCCGGATCAACGGCCCATATTGAATCGACCCGGATGCACAAGCCCAAATCAACGAGCTTTAAAACATCCATTTCGCTTCTGCTCAGTGGGACAGCGAGGGTATTTTTTGGCGTATATCCAACAACACGCTCATCAAACAGAATGCAGTGAAAGGTGGGACAGCGAGACACTTTCAGCAAGTTTTAATCAGCAAACAACACAGCAAGATTGGAAGGGCCAGACTTTCTGAATTTCGACAAATACAGTGCCAACACTTCAAGCAGTTTTCCTAAATTATTGTAACAGTTAGATAGGTTCTGTTTAAGTGACTTCTATTTGTATTCAAACTTTGATAAAACAGATATATCCCTATAAAGGCTCAATGTTTTATTAGTCAAATAGGATTAGATCTCTTAGTTGTTGATCGAACCTACCCCAGGCGGAAGATTTTGTAAAGGAGATCTCATTCTATATATGTGTGGTTTCTTGAATTTTAAAAAGGGGGATCGATGATGTGAGAACACCACTTTTGTATATTTTTCAGTTAATAAAAATACAGTTTGCAGCAATACTTTGTTTTAACCTAATATTCATTTTTTGTTTCAGTTCCATTCGATCATGCTCCTATGTTGTTCTCAGTTTTCATGGCTTATTTGATTACTTGGAATTCAATGTTATATTGCTCCAACTTCCTTCAATTTGTTGTGATTACTGTAAATGTCCATATTCACATGTAAACCAAAAAATGCCTCAGCTTCCAAAAAACTGTGTTGTTTGTAATTGATTTTCTTTAATTGACTCTAGGCCCAACGGTGGTTGTCATCACACTCTTTCACCTGGAAAAATCACATAGAAAACTAGAGTTAGCCATCTATATTGTTGAGCTTATCATAGCCAAATTTTTAAGTATATTGAGAGAGCCCTCTCAGATTGGAAGGGCTAACTTCCACTCAAAAGTTGGTTTGAAATAGTTACGTTGGGTTGAAGGTTGACACAACCCAACCCTTTCCAATCCAGTGATAACATTTTGGTGCGTCTGTCGGGAGTCAAAAAGCTCAATTTCCCGAATTTTCTTTGAGCCTCTTCATTCTGATTCCTGAGGGTAACAAGAAATCAAAGATTCTTGAAGGTTGTGATATTACCCTGGCAACTCCAATTTCAAAAGATACAAAAGATCGAAGCTTCATGGTGACTCCACCGCTTGAAGATCAGTGGCTTGAAGAAGTTCCAAGATGAGTTCTATTGTAAGAAGAAATATCAGGTATGCTCTTATGGATCAGTGTCACATCTATGGTTTTTCAAATACTATGCCTTGTGCTGATTGGTCAACCCATCTTCCCATATTTAAAGATGATGTTGGTCTACATTTGGTTAAATTCCATGTACATGTATGTAGACTGAGGGTTGAGTTTCCTGAGGGTTGTCTCATGAAGATGTTTATGGCTATGTAGAATATTTTTTGGACATTATGGTTAGTCTCATCCTTCATCACCATTCTTTCAAGACTATCGCAATTTTTGGAAATGTTTCATTCAATATCTCAAAAGTATTCATGATGATGTAGAATGTATGGATGATGAGGAGATGTTAGAGGCACTTTATGAATTTTCTTCTCAAGCTAGTTGTCATGATGATCAAGAACTTTTCCAACAAGCAAATGTCTCTTCTTTAGTTGTAGATGAAATGGATCAGCGATTTGACAGTCAAGTCATATTATATGAAATCCATCAGGATTTGCAGCCTTGTCAATCTTTATGCAGTGAAAGGTATGAGCCAAATCATTCAAATTGTTTTTCAGCCCATTCCTTTTCGGAGATTTTATGTCAAGAAGAAACTCCTCAAGATCAGGGTATTGAAAATACATGCATGAAAATTCTGAACAGTGAGGTAACATGTAGTGAAAGTTGTCTACCTAGACAAGAACTTTTTTCCATTGAAGATCATAACGATGTTGTCCCGGTTAGTGTTCAGACTCAAGATGACATTCCTCAAGCAAAACTACCAAAGGTTCTATCTGATTTGTTTGATAAGCAAAAGAGTAGTTTTGATACACACAATATGGATGTCATGTTTGAAGATGTTCAAGGATGCATGGATGGATTTGTTGATTTACATGAAAGGGAATACAAACCTATTGTTGCCTTTTTATTTGACGATGTTCTTGGAATTAAAGACATAGGACAACAGAAGCCATCAATTATGAATGAATTCAGCCCTAAAGGTTTTACTCATCAAGAAGAGGTGATTTTTCATGATTATCAAGATTGTTTGGTAAGTCTATTCCAGTCATCAGTGGAGGTGGAGTTTTCTTCATTTATAAGCTCGGGTGATGGATTCAGTTTTTATTATGAGTTTCCAATAGATGGTCCACTTGAGAACAGTCAAGCAGCACTAGTGTTGGATCAGCTTTTTGACTAGTTATACTAGAGGTTTCATATTGCTTGAATTAAGCAGGTGCATTTTCAGATGTTAGAGTAGGGTTATTGGTACATAAATAAGCTTGTTGGGCAAGCATTTCCTTCAGCTTTAAGTTACATTTTGTAGTTGTTAGTTTGAGTTTGTACAGCAGTGTGATATCTTGTTGCTTGTCGATTGCGATAAAGTCATTGTCGTCAATATTGCAAGTTCTACCTGCCAATTGCGATAAGTCCTTCTCCCGTCGATTGCTATATCGCAATCGGAGATCGCACAGTCATAAGACCCTCCTCCACCGAAGTCCCTTCCGACTTACGATTGCAATATGCGAGAACCCTCCCGGATGCGATATTTTATGTGATTCATTCTATAAATTGTCACGTCCGGAACATCGGGAAATTACTATAAATCATTGTTAAAGGCCCCTCCTCTGCTTTGCGATAGCGATATGGCGAACCACCCAAACGAATGCAATAATTTTGTGCCATGTTGTATTAAGTTTCGCGTCCGGACAATCGGTGAACACTATGAAACATGGTAAAAAGTCCCTCCCTTGTATTGCGATTACAATACAATAGGGCCAGATCAACAGCCAAGATAAGCAAACCCAGATCAACGAGCATCAAAACATTCATTTCGCTTTTGCTCAGTGGGATAGCGAGGGTATTTTTCGGCGTATATCCAACAACACACTCATCAAACAGAATGCAGTGAAAGGTGGGACAGCGAGAAACAGAGGATAGCGAGACACTTTCAGCATGTTTTAATCAACAAACAACATAGCAGGATTCGAAGGGCCAAATGTTCTGAATTTCCACAAATACAGTGTCAACACTTCAAGTTGCTTTCCTAAATTATTGAAACAGTTAAATAGGTTCTATTTAAGTGACTTCTATTTGTATTCAAACTCTGGTAAAACGGAAATATCCCTATAAAGGCTGAATGTTTTATTAGTCAAATAGGATTAGATCTCTTAGTTGATGATCGAATCTAACCCAGGTGGCAGATTTTGTAAAGGATGTCTCACTCTATATATGTGTGGTTTCTTGACTTTTAAAAAGGGGGATCAATGATGTGAGAACACCACTTTTGTATACTTTTCAGTTAATAAAAATGCAGTTTGCAGCAATACTCTGTTTTAACCTAAGATTCATTTTTGGTTTCAATTCCATCCTATCATGCTCCTATGTTGTTATTAGTTTTCATGGCTTATTTGATTACTTGGAATTCAATGTTATATTGCTCCAACTTCCTTCAATTTGTTGTGATTACTGTAAATGTCCATATTGACATTAGTAAACCAAAAAATGCTTCAGCTTCCACAAAACAGTGTTGTTTGTAATTGGTTTTCTTTAATTGACTCCATGCCTAATGGTGGTTGTCATCACACTCTTTCACCTACAAAAATCACATACAAAACCAGAGTTAGCCTCTGTATTTTTGAGCTTATCATAGTCAAATTGTTAAGTATATTGAGAGAGCCCTCTTAGGTTGGAAGGGCTAACTTCCAATCAAAAGTTGGTTTGAAATAGTTATGCCGGTTTGAAGGTTGACACAGCCCAACCCTTTCCAGCCCAGTGATAACATGGACAAGGACCCTTTTCAGTAGGAGTTGGATTGTACTTTCAATAGTTCACTCTTGAGGTACATTGGATTGGTTTTCTAGTAGAGAAACTGCTCAAGGAGTTGGTCAGAATTTTGCATTATAGAGACGCTCTACTTGTTGACAATATGTAAAGGACCTCTAGTGTCTATGCCTTGTTGGGGAGTGAGTGGAGCAATGAATGCTTCACGATGATCAGGATGGTTTGGGACCCCAGTATCATGATATCCATTCGTACAGTGGTCTAGAGTGGAGTGGCTTAGTGGCATATTTGGGATGTTAGTCTTAGCTTCAATTTGGGTCGGCCAGTGATGACATTGCTTAAGGACAAGCAATGTTGAAGAGTCTTGTTGAGTTTTGTAGCTCGAAAGGTACTTCTAATCTTGTGTCTTGACTAGAAAGACCTTGAAAGGAGCTTGCATGCAACATGCAAAGTGTGCAAGTGAGTTGCACGAATGTGAATGTGTTGCATATGACATGCATGAGATGTGCATGTAAAGAAAGCTAAATTGATCAATTGATGACTTGTACTTGAGTTAAAGTAAAGAAAGCTAAAGATAGGATAGTTAACTAAAGCAAAGTCATTTATCTTCACTTAACTTGACGAGCTAATTGTGGCTGTCAATCTTAGCTTAGCAAAATTATAAATTGAGCCTAAGGTGAGGAGCTAAGACACAACAGCAACACAAGATTGACAGAGGCTTCTCGGTGAACGTATATAAGGGGCCATCTTTTCAAGCGAAAAAATGGGTGAAAATTGTTGTTGTTCAATGGGGTTTGAGATTATTAATGGGTTACATTACGAGAATTGGCTAGACGGTGAAGGAAACTTTAGCACATGGAAGGAGTGGATTGTTCTATTATTTGAGCAGGAGTTGTGGGACATCGTTGAGAAGACCATATAAATTACCACAAATCCTACTCAATTGGCTGAGTTTAATAAGAAAAATGTGAAGGCCAAGAGAATAATCTTGGACTCTATTAAAGGCCATATTATACGTCATGCGACAGGGAAAAAATGCCTTTGAGATGGGGGCATCCTTAACAAACTATACCAGAAATTAAATAAATAGATAAAAAAAGATGGTGTTGAAAGAGAAACTAAGAAATGCTAAGATGTCTGAAATTGACATAGTTGCATCACACCTAACCAACATCCTCAGATTAGAGATGACTTGGCAACATTGGGGGAAACTATTGATAGTGAAGGGTTGGTCAGATCAACCTTGAGTGGCTTTCGTCCGAAAGGAGACGTATTTGTTGATGAGATCATCGCAAGGGAAAATCTACCTAGTTGGGATAGATTGTGGGATTATTGTGTACAAGAAGAGACAATGAGACATTCCAAAACTGTTGGTCAACATGATGGTAAGGATGATGAAGAGAATTTTTCTCTTGCCATCGAAGAAAAAAAGTAAACTAGAGGAAAGTGAGGGCTTTGCTACCGTGAAAGACATGAGCAAAGTGCTCTGCGTGCCACAAGACAGGTCACTATGCAAGCCAATGTCCATACAATGAGGAGGAGGAGGATCAGGTGGTTGCATCAGCATCAAATGAGATTTAAGACTTTACGAAGAAATTTGAAAAATAATTTTCTCTAGTTACTTGTGTTTCTGGCAGTAGTATTATTGTGCATGAGGACAGTGGGCTATGGCTAGTGGACAATACAACGTCGATTCACATGATGGGGATGAGGTCAGTGCTCTGCAGTTTTTAGAGACAAGCTTAGACCACAGTGCGTTCGGTGGGACTAGTGCCATGCATGCAATGAAGGGGGTTGGATGTGTAATATTCTAGCTAGAGTCAGAAGGATTTTAGGAGGTGATAAGGATGTTGTTTGTTCCAAGGTTGATGGTACAGGGACTCTTAGTATCATCCCTGGAGGATGTTGGATATAGAGTTTTGTTCCGATATGGACAGGTGTTTCTATATTAAGAGGGAACGACCATGGATGTAGTTGTAGTGCTTGGCATCAGATAAGGGCGGGCATGCAAGTTGTTGGGACAACATATGGGTATATCCAACGTAATCCTAGATACAGGATCAGTGTTACTTGCTAAGAGGGAGCAGGGGGCAAGGAAGGTGTTTCTTCACGTACTACCAGGAGCCTCAGCTCGTACGATATGAACAATGTTGCACGAAGCAGGGACGTTTTTTGGAAGCAAAGCATCGAAAGCGTCATTTTCCAAAAATCTAGAAAGTAAAGTGTCTCGAAAACGTCTATTATATATACATACACACAGACATATATATATATATATATATATATATATCATGTATTTTTGCATTTATATTCAAAAAAACATCCAAAATATCAAATTAGTTGTGGAATACATGAAAATACACATATTTGTACATAAATCAAGATAGATACGGAATCCATTGTACATCAATGATAAATTATTCCAACATCAACCATCTAAATTCTAGCAATTACAAACATACATCAAATTTTTAAGCATATCATCAAACATAAAACATTTAGAAGATAAAATCATAAAGCACTCAAAATACTTGTTTAGCAAGTGAGCAATTGTCAACATGACTCAAGTCCAAAATTCAAATAATAATGTTCATAAAATAGGCCACCTAGCCACCACTAAGTACACACTGAACTAGGAAGAATAAGACATAAAAGTTCAAATTCACAAGTCTAATCTATGACAAAAGTAAACTGTGAATATATCTACTAATCTCTCCTCCTTCCACCACAAACACTACGTGAGCCTCCACGTTGTGGCACTGAAGAAGATGGTGACTCAAGTTGTCGAAGTTGTGGAACAAATGAAGATGATGATGAAATATGTAACTAGGTCGGGTCTTCATAATGACATATGTAATCATGATTTCATGTATTTAATGTAAAGAGAAAAATAAATTTATTATTGTTGTCATTGAGGCATGGGTTTCATGCTCAAGAGAAATTCATTTTATAGGTCAAGCTCCCATTGAGAGCTTCTAGGGCTTGTTATTTAGTGTACAAGTCAATTGAGTCATTGTCATGTATGAAAGACCCTCCTTCAGCATGTTAAATATTGTAAAGAAAAATTATTTGAGTCAAAGTTTGAGACAAAAGACCCTCCAAGACCTCATCCTAATGCAAAAAGGACAAGTCGTCCTAAAGGGTGCAATTCAACCTAGCAGAAAGCCTGTATATAGGAGAGACTTCGACCTCACTTTGGAGAGACACTTGACACACACAAGTTCAATCACAAAAGAGAAAAAGGTACAAAGAAAGGAAGGACGAAGAAAGAAGAAAAAGACAAGATATTTGGATTGTTTTTGAGTTACTTCTCTCCATACGTGCAAAGGAATTAGGGCATCCATTGCAGCAATAAAGGCCCAGTTGTAGAAGTCAAATTACGACATCAAGAAGTTCACCTTGCAAATCGAGTTCTCTAGGAAAGAGAATCATCTCAAGTGAAGAAGAAAGGAGAAGGATTTACCACATGTGCGAGGGATAGGGTTTCAAAAGAAGGATTTGTTGGGTGTGTCAAAGTTACAGAAGAATCTGTTGGGCAATTCGAAATTGCAGAAAAATCCACTGGGTAGGTCGAAGTCGAAGAAGAATGTGCTACGCAGGTCGAAGATGTAAAAGAATCTACTGGGGAAGAAATTTCAACCCCACTCCGGTTATCAGTTTTCCTAATCACTCCATGCATTTAGTTTTAAATCCAAGCATGATAAAAAAATTAAAATCTGGAAATGACAATAATTTTCTCAAAACACAAATTTAGAGATTTCACAACTGTTGAAATTGCATAAATAAAACATAGCAAAATTATGAAAACCACACACAGGAAATAACACAGTGATTTTTTGTCAATGTGACCCTGGAAAAAACCCACACAACTTTTGGGGAAAATCAGTTTGAGAGCTCTTCTTTATTTCTAAAAATGTTTTTACAGAGAAACTGAAATACACAATAAAAATTCCAGCAATCACAAATTACAACTCATCTTGATTTTTGTGCTTGAACTCCACCTCAAAAATTGTGACAATCAGCAAACAGCCAAAATAGAAATTTTTCCAGCAATAAAACAACATTAAATGTTGTACAGACTGCCTCGAAAAATGTGCCTAGAACTTGTTGAACAGATCGTACAGATTTCAACAGTATTGCTGCTTCAAAATTTGTGCCCTTATTGTTGTCCCTCTTCCTTGATTTCTCTGCTATCCCTCTTCCTCGATATCTGTGTCTTTCTCTTGCTGTACGGTTTTGCCTTGGGATGCATGCCAATAAATGTTGCTGCTCAAATTTGTTGAAATGTCTTCTTGCTACTCTCCTTCACTTCCTCACTGCTCAGAAATTTTATCCTTGCTCTCTCTTATCTTTCTCTCAAATGCTCATGAAAGAATGAATGATCTTTTCCTCCTCTCTTCTCCTTTTATTCTCTAAATGACCTTTTGGGTTACCCTAACATCTAATGGTTGAGATTCATCTAGATCTAGGGATGAAAATAAATGTGCATTTGATTCTCACTTTCTATTTTTTAACTCATCCACTTAGCCTTTTATTTCCATAGTCACTTTTTCACTTTCTAATTCTTCATTGACTTTAATAAAGTCACCTTTAAATTAGAATATAACTTTACCACTTATAAAGTCACTTTTAAATTAAACTGACTTTACCACTTACAAAGTCACTTTAAGAGAAAAATAAAAATAAATTTGAACACTTTTACTTAGGCCAAAGATCAAAGCCTTAGGGAACCACTTGTCCTCTGGTACCCAAATTTTAACACTCCCTCTTACCGAGGAAAGTGTTCCTCACCACTCCCATCTTGTCTCTAAAGTAGACATGCTTGCCCCATGGTTAGGCTTTGGTGAAAACGTTCGCTACCTGCTCATTTGTGGAAATGTACTCAAGCTTGACAGCTCCCTTTTGGACATAGTCTCTAATGAAGTGGTATTTGATCTCAATATGCTTTGACCTGTCATGAAAAACTAGATTCTCCGTGAGTTTTATGCAACTTTGATTATCACAGTAAATTACTGAAGGTCTCAATGCCTAACCAAATAGACCAAACAACATCTTGCAAAGCCATATGGCCTCACAACTAGCCAAACTAGCAGCCATATACTCTGTCTCAGCTGAGCTCAATGCAATTGACTGTTGTTTCCTACTGATCCAAGACACAACTGCCGAACCCAACCCAAAACAGCACGAGGAAGTACTCTTCCAATCTGAATCCGTGTACCCTGCCAGTCTCACTCCATCACCCTGTCTATAATCCAGACCAAAATCCACAGTCCCCTGCAAGTAACGAAGAATGTGTTTTGCAACCACCCAGTGCACTCTCCCGGGCTCACACGTGAACTGACTCATAGTGTTAACTGCAAAACATATATCCGGTCGCGTGTTGACCAAATACATGAAACAACCAATCAGCGTTCTATATAAAGTAGGATCCACCAACTCCAAATCAGAAGCGTGGAGCTTCTTCCACAATGTACTTCCCTTGTCCCAAGAAGAAATGCCCCTCCTCCTGCTACACCTCCAATCCCAGAAAATAATGCATCAAGCCGATATCCTTCATTTCAAACTCTGAAGCAAGATCTCTCTTCAAGCGCTCAATGAGTCTCTCTACACCAGTGATGATCAAGTCATCAACATACAACACTAGAATGAGAGGCTCCTCACCCACCACAATGAAGTATAGGTTCGGATCAGCCTCACTCTTTGTGAAACCCAACTACTGCATGTATGTATCAATCCTCGAGTACCAAGCTCTGGAAGCTTGCTTCAAGCCATAGAGTGCTTTTTTCAATCTGCATACATGGGACTCCTTCCCATGCACCTCAAAGCCCTGTGGCTGCTCAATATAAACCTGCTCCTGAATGAAGCCATTGAGAAATGCAGTGTTCACATCCATCTGGTGGATCTTCCAACCCATCTCTACTGCAATCGATATAATGGAGCGAATAGATGTATACCGAGCTATGCGAGCGAAGGTCTCCTCATAGTCAACTCCCTCTACCTGTGAGAACCCTCTTGCCACAAATCGAGCCTTGAACTTCTCGATGTTGCCATTTGCAGTGTGCTTTATCTTGTAGAGTCATCTAGAAGTAACAATTGATTTACCTTCAGTCCTCGACACTACTCCTCCATCATGGCCTCTCTCCATACCTGCTGGCTGGCTGCCTCCTCATAACTCGAAGGCTCAAAGTCAACAATGCTTGTTCCCAATGCCTCTGCACTTAATTTTTCAAATTCTATGTCTGGTTAATGGTAAATTGAAGATAAATTAAGAATTCTGATATAATTGTTAGGATATATGTTTATATATTATGTAAATGAGGACCTTACAATGGGTTTCATGCTCAAGGTCTGTTGAAATTTGGTACCGGAGGACAGGTGGTTCCCTTAGGCTTTGATCTTTGGCCTAGGTAAAAGTGTCCAAAAGATTTTAATTTTTCTCCTAAAGTGACTTTATAATTTTTATAAAGTTAAAATCTAATTTAAAAGTGACTTTAAGTGATAAAGTTACTAAGTCTAATTTTAAAGTGACTTTTTATAAAGTCAATGAAAAATTAGAAAGGAAAAGTGACTTTGGAAATAAATGACTAAGTGGGTCTTTATTAAAGTGGGGTGAATTAAAAAATAGAAAGTGAGATTTAAATGTGCATTTATTCTCAGCCATTGATCTAAATCTATTTCAGCCA
>APFE031265641.1:4586-33950 GCA_000404065.3 Pinus taeda
TAATATTTATACAGTAATATATATAAATAATCTGGTTGTTAATATTTATATAGTTATTAATAATCCTATATAGTTATTTATATAATTATTAATGTGGTTGATATAAGCCTATCTGCGTATATCAACGAAATTGGAAAATGTGGTTGTATATATGTTTCATATACGCCTATCGGCGTTTATCAATCACATTGGTAAATGTCGTTGTGCTAGTAATATAAATTACGTATTAAGTGGTTTTGCGTTGTATGTAGTTAAGTGGGTTTACGTTATAGTAGTATTGTGATGGGTAACCTTTTGTTAAGTCTTAGTGTTGTAAGCATTAGGGTTAGCTTAGTTGGTTAAAGAGCTTTTGTTATTGACAATGGGAAATTTTCATGATGGCATGGAGAAGATCTTCCCTTCAAGATCTATTTGTATAAATCGCTCAATGTTGTTATATGCCGGTATAGTAGAAAAATTGTTCTATCTTATTGAAGTAAATTTTCTATTTTTATTAATAGAAATGTTTATGCTGAAAAAATATATTAGCATGTAAAACCTCAATATGGAAGGTGAAACATATATGTAGTCCTCATACATCCTTATGGAATATTGAAGTGACTTGAGAACCCATGTCAACCATAAAATATAGACGTCACAACACATCAGAGCTAAAGTAGAATCAGAGGAGGAATAAGAAGATGAAACCCGAACAACATCATAAATCACCAACTAAGGGACAACACACTGTGTGACAATCTTTCTCAGAGAAAAAAATGGAGTAAGAGTAGAATCTCCCAATGTGTAATTTTAGACAAAAATCATCCCATCTATCATAATTCGCATAGCAATTCAAGCTGTGAGGTAGAATCTCGATGGAGATCTTAGTCTTCGAGGCAGTGAATGAACAAGCAACCCAAGACTGTTGTGTACAAAGCCTCCCTTGATCCCGCTATGTGAGCACAATTGTTGGTCTAGAAGAAGTGCAAAGTTGCAACACTCTGGAAGTTGATGTCAATTGGGACTTTGCATGTCACCTATGGTCATTAGTTGTTGAAATAAAGTTGCAACACTCTAGAAGTTTATGTCACATGGGACTTTTCATGTCACCTATGGTCATTAGTTGTTGAAATAAAAGGAAATAAGTGAAGGATTGAACAAGGTATGTCTTGAGTGGACCTTCTATAATCTACCCCTTGAAATCTAGTAATAAGAAGATAACCGAGTTGCTGAAGTTTTCACAAAGATCATTATAGAAGGAAAGTTTTCAAAGATTCAAACTACGTTAGGAAAATTAGAAGTTAATATAGTCCAAATAATGTGCCTTTAAGTTAATTGTTTTTCTTAATTTTATTTTTGTAACTATCTAATCTGATATTTGTAATTATGTTATTGATATGGAGTGATGTGATGGTTCATATTCTCCTTGATTCTATTGACTTTTTGTCATGGATCAAAAATTGATTGGTCTTTCATATCCTTTTAAAAAGCAGGGAGGGGAATTTTCCACTTATTCGTTGCGATAGATGATCTAATCTATTTCCCTTTTAGATTGATATATTTCCTCAAGTAGCCATGTTGATTGCAATCATGATGTTTTCAACCATTGATTGTTTTACTATCTTAGAGTATTCAAAATGTAGACATTGGTGCATTAATATAATATTTTTGTGTGTGATTAGTTGGCTTAAGTTGTTCAACCTCTATGTATCTGCGTTGTTATTCGAACAAATAATTAATGCCATAGTCAATAGATAATACCGAAAATGTGAAACCCAAGTAGTGATAGTAACTTCCCCTGTATTGGATTTTGATGTTTTATTGATCTTATTGTACTTTAATATTTTAAAAAGAATACGGATACATTATAGACAAGGAGAGGGGTCCCAAATTATTATGATCAAGCAATTTTGAACTATGCCTAGGGAAAGAAGGAAATAAATGGAGGTAACTAGGAATGTAGCAACAAGGGATGGTTTATTTGACATGATAATGAATAAAGTTTTAAAATGAAAATTATCTTAAATGCATGAATCAAAATGAGATTTCAAAAAAACGATATGAAACATAGTTTGACAAAACAATAGAAGCATCTTAAATGTTTGGAGAAATAGGTGAGAGGCATGAAAGGAAAATATGAAGCTAAATCTATGATCTGAACTATACAAACTTCCAAGTTTAAAGGGATTGATGGAGAGGATAATCAATATAAGGAATGTTGATGGAAGTTACTTTATGTTGAAGTAGCAATGAATAGAGCTTAGGTATTAGATATATATTACCTATCCATGTTCCCCATCCTCAAGGAGGTGAACGACCTATAACCTTTACTAAGCGGGGTGTTATGAATATAATATAGATAAAAATAATAAAAATAATAAAAATACTAAATCATTACAATAATAACTAATTATTATTTAATGGAGATATGAAGAGTTACTAATAGATTATAGCCATTAGTGGAAGATGGATAAGGTTAATGGGGTAATCCCATAGTGAGGATATTTGATCTAGGGCTTCAAGATATGGCCCATATGGTTGTGAGGGTGGATGGTTATGATAGACCCCATTGGATATTAGGTGGCTAGATTTATTTGGGGTTGGGGAGTGGAGTGGAGGATTTTATGCATGGGACTGAATGATATTTGGAGTGTTAAACACTCAAATGAACCATTACCATGAACAGAGGAAAGGAGAATTCCTTTTTGGAACATTGATATTTGCCCTCTTTTATGTGTTTATATGTTTTATTTGACTGCAACAAATGGTCAAGGTAGGTATTTGACTACTAATATCTTTTATAGTTGGGAGATACAAATTGTGGTTTTGAGTGAAGATCCACATGTCAATTTGTATATTTTATTAGATATTATTTTACAAAGGCCTATATTGGAGGGCTAGGGACCTATTGGTGGGTTAAAAATGTTTGTATGTGTTTATACTAGCATGTGTGTGTGTGTGTCTACTTCTTATTTATTTGATATATGAGAGTAATAATATGCATGTGTATATTTATAGATAATGTAAATATCCAAGTTCCTTAAAAATGATAAAAAGCCACAAATAGACATAGAAGAAACATACAGACATAAGACATATATGCATATATTTCTTGCAACAAAGACATAGAAACAAAGAAACAACTAAACATAGACATACATGTACACATATGTAGGAAAGAACTAGTGAATTGAATGTAGTAAAGAAACCTAGATGTGTTTGTTTGTTTTTGTGAAATGTCTTTGGAACTTTGATTCATTGTAGAAAGATATATAATTGTATAAGACATACCAATCCAGGTCAAAATAATATCATTGTTATGTAAAAAGAAGTAAAGTCATATGCGCAAAAAGAACTAAATATTTTTTTCCTAAAATATATTCGTATGTGTTCGAAGAAGTGAATGCTTTCTTCTTGCTAAGGCATATGTGTTATTTGCGACATTGTTAAGAAATTAGAATGCAACAGTTCACAACTTCTTAAGAAACAAGGTAAAAGTAACATTGGTAATATGTTGACAGTGTTGGACTTGCCAAAATTTGAGGGGTCTCCCCGATATGTGGTCCCAATTAGACCTTGCACTATTTGGGATAGAAGCCCAATCTAGAATATGGCATGGTTGTTCGCTTCTTAAAAAGATTTCCCTTGGCTCTAACTGTCAGAAAGAGGGATGAATACATGTGTTCCTTCGAAAAGAAAATAAGTGTGCCCGGTGAGCGTCTGGTTGTAGGTGTGTCAGGGTTCTTCTACTGTGCAGGGAAAGAGAATGTGAGCCTCTAAGGGAGAGGTAATAGTACCAATATCATAGAAACACACACAAACAAGAGATATCTGCCTAACATCCAACAAATTAGTCCATAAGGGCGCAATGGCCATGAAAACCACTACAACACATTCTCAATACGATAAACACTAAAATAACCAAAATAGTTCAACTACTTTAGTACAGGTGGAAAGAAACATGAATCACAAGCATTCACAGAAAAATATTACAAATATTCATATTACATGTATGAAGAACATGTTGGCCATCAGGGTTCATATATTAAGTAAAATTACCAAGACACATGTATACATTGAACAACAATAGCTCCAATAGTGGAGGTCTCGAGCCACCACATTCTCCTCAAAAGAAATAACTTGTCTCTCTAATGCCTTGTTGTAGGAGCCAAGATGACAAGTCCTCTGCACATACAATGATGGTATATATATAATCAATGGGGTGATGCTTCACCTCATTGTGACTCTTTCGCTACCCTCATGACTGCTTGACTTCCTATGGATTTTCGAATTTACATGACCCTTCATATTCTGTATGCGTCCTTTAGACATCCACTTTACAATACATTTTGAATAGATAATTACATAATCCACAATAATGGCGTGGCATATGACAGCTCATGAGATGACATGACATGACACTTCTGACATGGACTACACGATGACATGGCAATGTCGTTCCATTCTTGTTGCTATGTGTTATGCTTCTTCTTAAGTATGTTCCTCTTTCCACCTCCAGTTGGCTTAGAGGTGAGGTGCCATGCCCCCAATTTTTTTTTCGTTAATTGGCAAGGGTGCGGCATCGCCTAAGTAGCTAACATGTTCCATTGTTAAGTTACTTTGCGAACTACCCCTAACATTCATCATCTTTCATTAACAATATTAATGTGTGGAATCCATTAACATTATAAACATATAACCATAAACATCAACACAACAGAGAGGACACCATCATATGCAACAATAATGTTTTATTATGATTTTGTGAAAATACAAGTGACCAGGAGCAAATGCTCCACTGGCATTTTTACCCACGTCGTTTGCCAATGTGTGCCCACCTCCTGCATGCCTTGCATGGTGGTCGCTCCCCACACAATATACACTTTGCCCAAACTCCTTGCACGAGTTGGGAAGGTGTGCCTTCGTGCGACCCTCCACCTGAACTCCTTCACCTGAGTTTGTCACACTGTCGGGCGGGCACCTTCGTGCACCCTCCATCTGAGTTCAGCGTCGAGCGGGTGCCTTCATGCACCCTCCACCTGAGTTCACCAACCAGTGGGTAGGCGCCTTCGTGTAGCCCTCCACCTGCACTTACAACTCACGGGCGGGTGCATTTGTACAACCCTCCACCCGTGCACACAACCGACGGGCGGGCGCCTTTGTGCAGCCCACGACCCATGCCACCTGTTCACCAAAACTCCATGCGAAATCCATGTCCGCCTACCCAATGAGTGGGCACATAACTTGCGATTATTTGCACCCTCGTTGTAGCTACTCCACACTCCCACGAGCTCCTTTGATGAGCGAGATGCTTGTTCAAATGATCGAATGCCAAACCTCTCCAACCGCACCATGTATTCATATGGCGAGTGGGCGAGTCATGCCACCCAGCCAACTTGTTCACCTAGCTCGACCTACTCGCCTTTGGTTTGAAAAACTCATTCCATATGTTGGTCAGCTCACCCATCACATCGAACCGCCCCACCATCACTCGCCCGTTTCACAAACTTGCTCAGTTGGCCCGCGGGTGACTCGTTCAGCCTACCTGCGTATAAGTATGCAACTGAACTTCGCCCACATAACATGTCTCATCTATTTGGTCACCTTTTTGCCTCATACGCTACTTCAGTCGATCGGTGGGCGCACCTCGGTGACTCGATCGGCATAGGGCATTACATTCTCCCCCACTCGAAAGCATTGTCGTCGCTAGCAATCCAGCTCTCCTCCATAGCTTCCTATCATACTTCGCAATCTTGCGTTCCATCTCCAAAGTAAGTCCTCCATTTCCAAGCTGTCCTCCTCCAGTGCATTCTTCCATCTGAGAAGAAATTCCCATTTCATGTGGCAGCCAAGCCCTGTAGATCAAACACTCAGAATCTTGTTAATCTCTAAGTGAGGCTTGTCCATAATCATGGCTGGTCCCCTTAGTGGTTCCACCCTCTCTAGATGATCAACATCAAGTATACATCTCTTCAACTGACTCATGTGAAAAACTGGATGCTTCATGTGCATATGGCATGGAAGCTCCTGCTTGTAAGCAACTTCCCCCACTCTCTTCTTCACTCAGAATGGTCCCTCATATTTCCTTGTCAGTTTGCTTGCAGTCCCCTTAGGTGGCTGAAATTTATCTTCGGTAAACCTGAGAAACACCATATCTCCCACATTGAAGTGTACATCCAGTCTTCCTCTATCTGCCCATTTCTTCATTCTCCTTGTAGCTTCGTGCAAGCGCAATCGTGCCAGCTCCAAGGTCTCATCCCAAGCCTTCATGAACTTCTTCACATGAGGACTCCTCAACAAACCTCCTGTCACTATAGTATGTGGTGTGACTAGCATCTGTCCATTCACCAACTCAAATGGGCTATACCTCGTCTCAAAAATCTTTTGAATATTGTAGCTGAACTGAGAAATATCCAAGAGTTCAGGCAAATTCTTCTGATCAACCATCACATAATGTCTCAAGTAATCCTCTAGTAATGCATTGATCCTCTTAGTCTGTCTATTTGTCTACGGATGGTAACTCAAACTCATCAACAACTTTGTCTCGACTAACTTGAACAATGTAGTCCAAAATCTACCTGTAAATCGCAGATCTCAGTTCGACACGATGCTTAATGGCATCTCCCAATACTTCACTATGTTCTTGAAGAACAACTCCGCAGTCCGCTCGGCTCCACAAGGCATCTTTGTTGGAACAAAGACAACATACTTGGAAAAACGATCAACCACGACCATTATCCCATTATACCCCTGAACCTGTGGCAACTGAGTGATGAAGTCCATTGAGACACTCATCCATGGTCTTTCAAGAATCGGTAAAGGCTACAATAGAACTCCTTGCCTCTGAGTATCCAATTTTTCTCGCTGACAAATGATGCATGTATGTACATACTCCTCTACATCCTCCCACATATTCTCCCAAAATAATCCTCTCTCCAACAATGCCAAAGAACGACGCTGCCCTGGGTGGCCAGCCCATGGTGAGTTGTGGCACTCCTTCAAAAGGTGCCTCCTGAGCCCAGATGACTTTGGAACATAGAGTCGGTTTCCAAAGAACAAGAATCCATCTCGGAGAAAGAACATTCGTGTCTTCCCCTCCTTTATTTGCTTAAAACTCTGCACTTGAGTATTGGTCTCAACACTTTCCTTGAGCTTATTTTGCATCTCTTTTGACATCTGAACTCGAATCCTACTCCTTGCCACCTAGTCTTCTCCTTCCAATGTTGCAAGTTGTCCCTTCCTGCTAAGGGCATCTGCTATCGCATTGTGTCTCCTCGGTCTATACTCAATAGTCATGTCGAATTCTGCCAAGAATTCCTGCCAACGAGCTTGCTTTGTAGAAAGCTTCAGTTATGATGCAAAATAAATTGTTGCAAAGTTGTCTGTCTTGACAACAAATAGCTTCCCAATCAAGTAATCCCTCCACACATGAAGACAATGAATGATTGCAGTCATATCCTTCTCATGGACTGGATACCTTCGTTCTCTATCCTACAACTTTAGACTCTCATACGTGACTGGATGCCCATCCTGAATAAGAACCCCTCCTATGGAAAAATCTAAAGCATCTATGTTGTACCTCAAATGGTCTCTCGAAGTCCGGAAACTTCAGTATTGGTGCTGTAACCATCCTCTTCTTCAAGTCATCAAATGCTGCTTGACATTTTTCTGTCCAACTCCACCTCTTGTCTTTCTTCAATAGGTCTGTTAGTGATGATGTTACCTTGGAGTACCCCTCTACGAACTTCTATTGGTAGTTGGTGATTGCCAAAAACACCCTCATATAATGGACATTCCTCGGTTCAACCCTGTCCTCGATTGCCTTTACTCTATTCGGCGCCATCCATATGTACCCTTGACCAACTATATTCCCAAGAAACAGAATCTCAGTCTGAGCGAACACACACTTAGACTTCTTCAAGTACAACTGATTTGCCTTCAATGCCTCGAACACTATCGCCAAGTGCTTCTTATGATCCTCCATGTTGTCACTGTACACCACTATATCATCCAAGTATACTACTATGAACGAATCCAAGTATGGTCGTAGAACATCATTCATCAAAGTGCAAAACATAGTAGGAGCATTGCACAACCTGAATGGCATAACAAGGAATTCAAAGCTACCATACCTTATTACTATCACAGTCTTCTTCTTATCTCCTTTAGCTATCCACACTTGATAATGCCCATGCCTCAAGTCTAGCTTGGAAAACACTCGGGCTTTCGAAAGCTTGTCAAAGGAATCAACATTCAATGGCAAAGAATACCTGTTCCTTACCATCTACTTGTTCAGTGCACGGTAATCATAGCACATCCGTAGCTCATTCGAATCCTTCTTCCACTGGAACAATACTAGAGCTCCATAGGGAGACCTTGAAGGCCTAATGAAACTTGCATCAGTTAACTCCTTTAAATTTCATTTCAATTCCTCCAACTCAGGTCCTGACAACCGATATGGTGCTTTAGCTAGGGGTTGCTTTCCTAGCTCAAGCTCAATGCTATGGTCCACTGCACGCCTGGGTGGAAGTTTCTTTGGTAGCTCATCATGCATCAAATCTGCATATTTGGCCAATACCTTAGAAATCTCAACTAGAACAGGCGTCCTCACTCCATCACCTTTGACTCCCTTTAACATCACCGCATATGTCTCCATATTTGACTCCTTCATAGCCTTCTCCAAACTTAGTGCAGAAACATGCTGCACCTTGACTTCCTTTCTTTGCGTATGAGTGGGCAAAGTCCAAGTCTATGACTATCTAACCAGCACCACGTCATCACAGAAGGGGACAAAAATTGCCTTGTTTCCCTTCAAGAAATCTTGCTCCAATATCGTATCGAAGTCATTCATCTCCATCACTGTGAAGTCCAATTGACCCTTCCAGTCTTTTATCTGCACAGGCAATTCGTGTGCCAAGCCGCCACTTTAGCTCTAGATTTTACCTCCTTGACTTCCACATTCGAGGGGAAGATCATCAGTCCAACCTCTTTTGCTAACCGTGTTGTCATGAAGATATGGGTGGCCCCTGTGTGCACTAGAGCTTGAATGGTCTTGCCATGAACCATCAAGTCCACAAAACCCAGACTATTAATCCACAATTTCTCCATAACTTTTCCCTGCATACATGTCTGTTCTCTGCAAGTAGCTCTGATATCTTTCATGCCCCCAATTCTTTTTTTGTTAATTGGCAAGGGTACGACACCGCCTAAGTAGCTAACATGTTCCATTGTTAAGTTACTTTACGAACTATGCCTAACATTCATCATCTTTCATTAACAATATTAATGTGTGGAATCCATTAACATTATAAACATATAACCATAAACATCAACACAGTAGAGAGGACACCATCGTATGCAATAATAATGTTTGATTATGATTTTGTGAAAATACAAGTGACCGGGAGCAAATGCTCCACCGAAATTTTTACCCATGTTGTTTTCCAACGGGCGCCCACCTCGTGTATGCCTTGCACAGTGGTCACTCCCCACATAATCCACACTTTACCCAAACTCCTTACATGAGTTGGGCAGGTGTGCGTTCATGTAGCCCTCCACCCAAACTCCTTCAGCTGAGTTTGTCACACTGTCGGGCGGGCGCCTTCATGCACCCTCCACTCAAGTTCAACATCGAGCGGGTGCCTTCATGCACCCTCCACCCGAGTTCATCAATCGGTAGGCGGATGCCTTCGTGTAGCCCTCCACCCATACTTACAACCGATGGGTGGCACCTTCATGCAGCCCTCCACCCGTGCACACAACCGACGGGAGAGCGCCTTCATGCAGCCCACGACCTGTGCCACCTGTTCACCAAAACTCCGTGTGAAATTTGTGTCCGCCTGCCCAATGAGTGGGTGCATAACCTACGGTTATCTGTGCCCTGACTGCTGCTACTCCACACTCCCATGGGCTCCTTTGATGAGCGAGATGCTTGTTCGAATGATCGAATGCCAAACCTCCTCAACCACACCATGTATTCATATGGCGGGTGGGCGAGTCATGGCACCCGGCCGACTCGTTCACCTAGGTCGGCTGACTCGCCTTCGGTTTGCAAAAATCGTTCGATATGTTGGTTGGCCCACCCATCACACGAGACCGCCCCACCATAACTCACCCGTTTCACAAACTTTCTCGGTCGGCCCGCGGTGACTCGTTCAGCCTACTTGTGTATAAGTATGCAACTGAACGTCACCCACATAATATGTCTCGCCTATTTGGTCACCTTTCTTCCTCGCACACTACTTCAGTCGATCGGTGGGTGCACCCGGGTGACTCACTAGCCGCAGGGCGTTACATGAGGAGTCTTCAATGATATGAAGTCTTGAGTTTTGATTGAAAACTCACGTCCCTTTGCTTTGTGTTGATTGATTAGCTTGAATAATCAACCACAAATATTTATTTCATTATGTTTCCCTTATCCATCTACTTCTTCATCATCCTGTCATGGACTGATAATGTACCTGCATCTACAATTCACTCATGATAAGATGGCATCAGTCCGATAAACCCCTGGTCTAAGACATTGCATGTTGATCCACTAACTGAGCTGAGATTAGGTTTTAGGCTAAGGGAGAGGCTCAATGACTGTGCGGTTTCATAGCTCAAGTAGTCAATGGTGACTCTTGAGCCTTGAGACTGTGCACTACGTAGTTCAGTGTGTACTGGGCAGGCATATTGCATAGTTTTGAGACTAAGTGAGTTGGTTGAGTCGTTTTTCATTGTTTCAGCTAATTGTGAAGTTATGGAAGGAAAAGATGAATTGGTTACTCCACAATTACACAGATCATGAGCTCAAGGGTAGGGCTTGAGCTGAGATACTTCATAGTGCACAATTGGGGCCAGGTCAGATGGCTGAATTACATAATTTTGGAGTTGAAGGTCTGGGTTTGGGCACTGAGACTGCTCATTATGCAATCTTAGAGGAAGGAAATATGCATTGTGTAGTGTTAAGAGGTAGTGTTTCAACTTGAGGGGCGTAGCTCAAGAGGGTTAGATGAGGCTAAGTTGTTGGAAAATTTCTGAAATTTGGCTAAGTGTGGGATCAATGAAACTGATGTGAATAGTTATATGACTTGACTGTGATCATACAATTAGAAATATTGATAAAAACTAACATAGATCATATAGGACACATGAAAAACACATTTCCCCTAGTGCGACAACTTACAACAAGTGGGATACTAAAGATATAGTTTATGATGACTGTGATGACACTTGTACGTCAATGCTTAAAACATTGGGAATGAGTGAAATGGATTTTTACATGTTAGGATCAACTCATTTTCACAAAAAAAACCCCTTGAAACCACCAAAAAAAACTTACATACATCATGTGACACTTAATCATGTGAAAACATAACCTTTTTTTTTTTCTCGCAAAAGGGACCAAAACACTTGGAGAAAACACATAGAATGGAATTCAAATGCTTGCAATCACAATATACAAGACCGAGGTAGGTTCAGAAATTTGGTGCAGGCCAAATTTTTAGACGGTGTTGTAGCATCGATGACACTTGGCGACACACTAGTAGAATTCTAGCTTCTCTGTCATGGTTGAATCTTCTATGCAGGGCCTCAGTTCTTTAGACAACATTTATTCATTGTATAGATTACTTTGGCTTCCCCACTTACCCTGTGAATAAACATGGTCCCCTTTGTGCCTTATCAATTTCAACATAATAATAAGATTCAACAATATTGCAATGTCTTGAATTAGAAAGGGTAGTGTGGTTTGTGAGCTTTATATTTTCAGAGTATAGCTTTTCATATCCGGTCTTTCTTCGTTGCGAGCAATCCTATATAGTGCTCTGATGGAGTCACTACAAGGACAAAAAAATTGCTTCCCTAGAACCAAGCCTAAATAGTGCCTCGATAGAGTTGCTTACTTCAAATCTATACGCATGAAGCCTTTCTCTTATTTCACCTTTATTTATATATTTAAATAGGACTATGCATTGGCACTTATTTATTTTATTGGAGGAAGAGGGATCCCAACTTTTTGAGAGAAGGAGAGGTTGTTCCTTTAGAGAAGTATATAGGGACATTTGATTTAGGTTTGCTCATTTATATTTTCCCCTTTTCCTCTTATACTAATTGGATAAGCGTTAAAACACAAAGACATAAGAACCGAGGATGGGTATAAGGTTTCCAAAATAGGCATAAGTATCATGGTTCAACCAAAAATCTCCTTATGGACAGATCACATTTTCTGTTGGAACTTCATTCACCAAAAGAAGTAAACAATAAAAGGAAGGAGGACTGAAAGTTAGCCAAATGTTGTAGTGTCACAAAACCCTTTTCAATTTGTTCACATGAAAAGAAGCCAGGAAATACGTTCACACACAATGATTATTTAGACAAACAGGAAGAAAAAGACAAGACCAAACAAAAAAATAAGCAAGAAAATAAATTATGTACATAGGGTAGGGAACATCCCTAGATCATCATTGAAAATAATGTTTCAAGTCTTGGCCATTAATAGGAAGAGAGTCAATCTTCCCATCTAGTGATTGAGTATGATATATGTGTTGGCCAATATTTTTGTGTACGTTGAATGGTCTAATCCACATGTATTGGTACTTAGTATGTTCTCCTCTATCCTCGTGGGATTTGTCCCACTTCAAGACTAGTCCACCCACACCAAATTCACATTCCCTTGTAGACTTCCTATTGAACGACCTCTTGCTATGACTCTGGTGAAGAGAAAAAGATTATTTTGTTTTTTTCTTTCTTCTTGTAGATTGTGAAGGGTGTTTATCCTATGTTGAACCAATAAGCAAGGCTTTCCATGGGATTCCTGTGAAAGTTGAAGGGAAGACAAGTAGATTTTTGGAGGTAGGATGGCTTATTTTTTGTACACGAAGACGTAAGGAGATGTATTCATAGAGGGTTTTGGCATGACTCGATCAACCCATAAGGCATTAACCAAAGTGGATCTCCAGTTCCTCTATTAAGAGAAACTTGTCTTCTTGATAATGCAGATGAGTTTTTTATTTGCAGACTCGGCAGGACCATTTCCTTGCGAATAATAGTTAGTTTAATGTTTCAATACAATTCCATTTTCAATTGAAAAACCATATAATCTTAATGATAAAAAGTACGTTGCATTGTAAAAAACAAGTGAAGTCAGAACACCAAACCTGGAGATGATATTCTTCTTAAGGAAGCTGATGAATTCTTTATCATTCACCTATTTGACTAGAACTACTTCTTCCCACAATGTGAAGTAGTTTGTAGTAGTAAGAATATAGTGATGCTTCTTTGACAAGTGCAGAAACATTTCACAAATCACATCTGAGGCCCATTTTTGAAATGGTTCTTCCACTACAATAGGATGCAACATAATGGTTGACTTGTTTCTTCTTCCAACACACTTTTGACAGACCAGACACTTGCGAGCATAGGCATGACAATATTTGAATAATGCAGCCCAATAGAAACCATCTCACATAACTTTGTTCATTGTTGTGTTTCTTGTGAAGTGTCTCCAGGTTGTTCCATCGTGGAGATCACCCAATACTTTCTCTGAATCGTGCGCTTCCAAGGATCTGATAAGTACTCCATTTTGGTTCTTTCTAAAAAGCACCCCATACACCAACTGATAAGATAATACTTTTAAAATAATTTCCCTCTTCTGCCATGTAGATAAGTGTGAGCGAATTGTGTCGTGCTCAGGATACTAGCGCACATTAGTGCACCAAGATTTTGTGATGGTTGTGGGGGAAGCTAGTTCAACATTATACATTTCAATCCCCTGCTCCCATTTAGATGGGTTTTCTTCTTTTGCATCTACTATTTATGCTGTTAGCTGAAATAGACCATGGCTCTTGATCATGTGAACTGGCTTGAACTGTAAGTCATACTCTTGCAAACCAGTTATCCAGTTTTCTCTTCTCTCATCGAGATCTTGTTGAAAAATAGTTATGTGATCGTTGGGTATGAAACAAAGATAATGCAATTATTTTTCAAGAGAAGGGCCGAAAGTGCTTCACTACGTTGTAGACTATGCACGATTTCTTATGTTGTGGTATAGTTAAGTATTGGTCCTTGTAGGCTAGCACTCATGAAAGATATTTGATGCTCATTATTTTGATCATCACTTTGTGTAGGCACTGCGGCGAGAGAAGTGTCAGAAGAGAAAGTATAAAGAATAAATTTTTTATTGAAATATGAGCTGTACAAGGTAGGTTATTTGTAATAACTTTCTTAATACAAGAAAACAAATAATTTCCCCTTTTGTCCCACTTGTATATCAGATCCTTATTTTTCATATCCTACATGGGTTTCACAATTTGAGCATAATTGGAGATGAAACCGTGGAGAAAGTTAATCTTCCCAAAGAATGACTAAATAGCTTTCTTTTTTACTGCGAAAGGAATCTCCGTAATAGCTTTGGTCGTTTCTAGGTGTACTTCAATCCCATTTTTTATGATAATGTTGCCCAAGATATTGCCCTCGGATGTTGCAAAAACACTCTTCATGGGATTAAGAGATATCCCATATTTTCAACATTGCTCGAAAATTTTCTTCAGATGGTGTAAGTGGTCATACCTCTTATTGGAAAACACCATGGAATCTTGAGGATAGATCATTATGCTCTTCCTAATCAGTCCAAGAAATGCGATGTCCATGGCACGTTGAAATGTTATACCAGCATTGACCAATCGAAATGGCATTCTTTTGAATTCTCATACCCCACTTCATATGAAATGTAGTTTTTAGTTTGTCAGGCTCTGAGACCAGAACCTAGTTGTAAATTGAATAACCATCCTGTAAAGAGAACATCTCTGTCCCTGATACTGTTTGCAGTATCTATTCCATAGATGACATAGGGTAGTTATCTTTTTATGAGGCATGGTTCAAGTTGTAGAAATCAACACACAAGTAGTTTTCCCCAGACTTCTTCCTCACTGGGACCAGATTTGATACCCAGGTCAAATGTCGCACTTTGTAGGTGATCTGAGCATCCGAAAGTTTCCGTAACATGTTTTGAATCAAAGGCTCAAGCACTTGAGGTGCCTTCCCCAACTTCTATTGGAATGCCTTGGCCCCTTCTTTGATTGGAATACCATGCTAGATTATTCACTTGTCATAAGTTTTGAGCTCATCAAATGTCCATGTGAAAACATATTAATACTACTTGAATGAGAAAATAAAGGCTTGTCGCTCCTTTGCTGTGGAACAAGTACCAAGATTGGAAAACTTGAGATCTTTTTAATTTCCAAGATTTATTTTCTCCTGTGACAGTGTGGCAATATGGGTTTCCACATTGACTGGCCCGCTGTTAATACTGAAAAATCGTACACCTATTAGTACAATCCAGGAGACATTAAAATGTCCAATAGAATGCACAGGTGGACATTTTCCAACTGAATACATTACGAAGTTTGAAAAACCAAAATTATCCTATGGTCTAAAGTTTATAAAGGAAAAAAAATTAAGGTTACACGTCTATTTCTTCGATAAATGTGGGTGTGCAAAATAACCTCAAAAAGTTCCACAGTTGTAGAAACAAATGACTCAACGATCTGGGTCCACTTTACAGACTTGGGGCTAATTCTCTGACATGAGGTTAGTCTAGTACTGTCGAATTCGAGTAACCTTGGAGATATGGAGCCCTCAATAGAATCATCTTGTCCTACTCATGTGTCCTTATCATACATGTACCAAGAGAGGGGAAGAAGGATTCAAAAATTTTCTATTTAAATAGGCCATGGGTGAACCGAAATATGAGAAATTGTTATGTTGGTTAAATTGTTTTATGAGAAAACCACCATTGCGTTTTTTAAGCCAAATAAGTGAAGAGTACTAGCATGTTGGACATATTTCTTCTAAGAAAACCATCATCTTAGTGAGATAAGAGGAATCCACCATTGGAGAGTCCTCACACTTCTTTGAGAGAGAAGAGAAACTTACAAAGAGATTGGGGAAATAAACCCCCTTGTTGAGGATTTTTGAGCTCCATAACTCGAATAATTCTCTTCAAATGTCTATGATTCATCTATTGTATTCAATCTCTACCACAAAAAATCAATAAAGGGATATTTTTCCATATATTAGTGTTGTGTTTTCTCCATTTGAGCATTGTTTTGTTTATGTACATCTTTGTTTAATTTACATTTATGTATGCATTGTTTCCACTATTTACAATGTTGTCTTTATTTATGTTTATCCACTAAAAACACCAATGTTGAATATGATCCTTTTCAGGGAACAATCCACTACTAAGGGGGTTTCTTTTGTTACACTTGTGATCCAAAAACACTACAATAGGAATGTCGACCATACTACTCTATTTTCATTAATCTAGAGATTGTTTTTTCAAGACCTCCTCTCTGCACAACCATCCTACAAGGCGCTCTTCACTTCTGTGGATTTTTTACAGAACCCTAGGACCTGTTCTGAGCCTGTGGAAGTGAATTTTTTTTCTCTTCTTTATTGCATGCACGCTTTTTTCTCTAACAGATGTGGTACACACACCTTTTTCTCTGACAGACACAAGCATGCATCTATGTATGCCAAAACCACACGGTAAAAAAAACCGCAAAAAGCCTTGTATTTTTCTCTTTTCTGAGTTGATTGGAAGCATTTAGTGAATTTCCTTCACCCGTGCATTCAATATCTTTTGTTTAATACCTCTTGTTTCTTTACGAACCATAAACGATGAAGCAATTAGAGTATTTTTTATTATGTATTTTCAAATACCCACGTAGCTTAATTAGGGAGATTCAAAGTAAATGGCCAAATTACACATGTTTTTCAAACTATTTTTCTTAACTTTTCTAGCAAATCACATAGCTTAATTACTGTAGAAGTAAGTGGCCCATTATCCACGAATCTTTCTACTAACCAAAGCGTCATTTTTGGGACTACGAGCAAGTGTTACTAGAGAAAGTAAGTAATTCTTACTTCCCTTGCATCTCTTAGATGAACCTGGGATTGCATATGAAAACCTTCTTGAAAACATTTGAATTTCCATATCACTTATTAAACTCCACATATTTTAATAGGAAAAAAGTAAGTGGGACATAATCCACAAACATATTTATTTTTTCCATTGCAATGAACAATCAACGCTTATCATAGTTAGAAGGATATTGAAAAGGATCATCACATATCCACATCTTATCACACTTTGTATGTTCATTTGCATCACACACTAAGCCCCCATACAATTTGTACTCAAGGAGCATCTAGTTTTTGGAGATTTGGGTACTTAGTCTATTTTTTCTTACAAAATGACTCCATAAGTGATTAAGAATCCTTAAAAACAACCATAACTTGAACCAATTAAATTTCCCCACATGGGTAACCAAAACAATTATATTTTAGGATAGGAACATTGAGAGTAGGCATCCCATAAGCCACCATGGTCATGTAGACCATTGAAACATAGTTTTTGACTTTAGAGGGAGCTTAAAATCCTTCAATCATCCCATGGAAAAGAATACCTGAGCATGGAAAAGACCTGTTTCAGAGGGGGTTCGACTTAGGTCTAGTGCATGTGGTACTCTGTGGGGCTACCTGACCCATTTAGTGATCAAGACTCGTAAATGGCTACCAAGAAGCTAAAGACATGAATTCTCATGTGGGACGAAGGTACTTAGTGACAAAATCTAGGCTATCCTTGCCCTATAGGTGAGATGTAGGAAACACTTGAGCCTCATTACCATTACGTTGGTTGATTATTTGACTGCTGGAAGGTGTTTCCAGTTCTTTCGGGACATTGCCCCAAGACCCATTTGAATATATCTTTGTAAGGCCCAGTTACTTTGATAGTGGAAAAGGTGATTATGTCTACATAGGAATTTTTTTTTTTATCATACAGAACAAACAAAAACCTTTTTTTTTTCTTTTCTTGATCACATAGTTTAAATTGAAGGAAAACAAACCATTTATATTTTGACATTGTTTTATGTATGTGATCTAATTGCATTGATATTTATGTCCTTCCCTCACCATACAAAAAGTATCACACACTCTAAATTGATACAATAGAGGACCCCACGACTCCCCATCGATCTAGACATTTTTTAAACCTCCCCCAATTACCGGGATGTGTGCTAGGAATCACACCATTTAGGTGGAGAGGACGTCACTCAACCACCATTATCGGGTCTTCCCTTATTGGTGCATCTTTGCTCAAAACTCCTCATTAAATTACACCCTTCACCACTCTAGAAGGATCCCTAGATGCTACCCCCTTTTGGAGTGCACACACCTCCCTTTGGAATGGTCCTCGAGATACCCATCGAGGTAACTCTCTCATGACATCCCCACAGAGGACTTTGTTTCATATAATTGTTGAGAATCATTTCACGATGGCAGGTAATGCACAAATCCCATTCTTAGCTTCGCTAAACCTACCATATTTAAGCAAGCTAACCAATGACCCAATCGTCCATGGCCAAAATTGGCCAGCTATGCCCACCAAGCTCCCTTTGAACATTCCAAAGTTTGATGGGAAACATGGTGAAGACCTAGGAAACCATGTCATGACATTTCATCTGTGGTGTTCATTTAATAGTATCACAAAAGATACTATTAGATTACGACTATTTCAATACACCCTAACTGGGCCCGACACAAAATGGTATGTGGATGAGCCCTCTACATCACACAGGAACTTTAGCCCATTATCTACTGCTTTTCTCACCTTCTTCCAGTTCTCGGTCCGCCACAATTCGGGTCTGGAAATCCTCAAGAACTTTAAACAAACACCCGCTACTCACATTTCAGACCACCTCCATGAATGGCGAAAACTCTGTAGCCAATGAAAAACCTAGTTTGAAGATAAATTCCTCTTGGAAATATTCCTAAGATCCATCACATCTGAAATCTCTAAGGATGTCGAAAATTCATCCCCGCAAACCAAGGAAGAACCATTAGTAAATCCCAACAGTTGGAGCTTATCTATACCTAGTTTGGGTACATTTATCATGTGCTTCTAGATGCCCCATGCCTGCAAACTTATAATGAGATCCCAGGGGCATCCAATGTTATTGACGGATTAATTTGGTTGCTATCCCAAAATCACCACAACAATAACTACCATAACCTTAGGTATTCGTTCAACGGCCAAGGATATGATTCTACACACAACACACCACCATTGCAACATACATGGTACTATAGTGGTCAACTTGCACCTACGCAAAACATAGCCAGCATGGCTAACCAATACTAACCCCCGCAAGGAGGCTCATGCCCCCCCCTAGAGGAACTAATACTCTTCTAGGAATACGAACATGACGTACGCTCCCACAAGTCATTACATTAACTAGGGACAAGGAAGCCAATATTCTCCTTTCCCGACACCACAATAGAACATCCCATCAATGCAAAATAATGCACAGGTGAATGTAGTGCATGTTTCTCTCACTTCACAACAACAATTGAAGGAACACCTGAATTTAGTTAATGCTTCCAAAGCTGCTAAGAAAAAACTAGATAGTAATCCAAATGGACAACCTGAGCACGGGGGAAGCAATCAACAACAACCTAGAGGGCACCGAGAATGAAAAATCCCAACTAGATTCAAAACTAGGGAACGAATAATAATAACTCATAGAAATAAGGCAAGAACATAAGTCTTCGGAATAATAATGCATGCCCTATCTGTGGGGAGTACAGTCATTATACCTACCATTGTCTTCAACTTGCTGATTTAAAAAGGATACAAGACAATAGGGAGAAAGGTGGTAAAAAAGATGCAGTGATGTTGGACCCCTTCCCCCATCAAGGAGTTGTTAACACCTGGAAACAAACTCCCAAAACTCATCCATCTAGAAGGAAGCTCCATAACACTCCTAATCGTGATATTTTCATGACAAGGGAATATATCCTTTTGTAATCAAGGAATCCAAGTTATGAATCTCCCCTAGAGCCCAATCTGTCCACCTCGACTATGGCAATACCTACATGATAATTTACCATCCCTCGACCTTTTGTAGAATCCATGCTTAAAATGGTCAAAGGACCCTTAAGGCATGTAGGACACAAGTTGAAAACAGCTCATAACGATAACATAGTCTATGAATTAGCACAATGACCATTAGCTATGTTGGCACTAGAAGTCTTGCAAACATGCCCAACCCAATGAAAATCCTTACTTTCCGGTCTAGGTGTGATTAACCCATCTAATTCCCGCCTAATGGTATTTGACTTGGACAAAGATACTCCAAAAATACCCTCCACTATCACTTTCCAAATCCCTATCTCAGTCCTAAATATCAACATCCATCATTGCATCATTGAGGAAGTGGCTTCCATATGTATGATGTCCAAATCCATTTAGCAAAAATAAGGATCCCCTAAACTTAAGCCTTCTAACATAATGCTCAGAGCATAACAAAAACATCCTTCAGCTCCCGCTGATCTATACCCTAGAAATATAGTTAAGTTGGCTAGAAAAATTGTGTTAATATACATTGAAGTACTCGATGCCTAGTTGCATTACAACATCCTACTAGGTTGAAGCTATATGTACAAAATGCTCATAGTTGCCTCATCGGTGCTGAGAATAATTATGTTCCCCCATGATGGAAAGATCATGACCATTGATCAACTCACATACTAGGAAAAGGAAACCCTATCCACACCAGATGGTGTACTTCCCTTAATCTCATCCTCCCATGAGCTGATCACTATTTACACTGAGTTCAGCCCAGGCTAGTTTAAGTGATCGATTCTCCTAGGAATATTCCCAGGAGGCATTCTCGTAAGACAAGAGCTTGTCTCAAATACCAAAGCATTGGTGTCCATGATGACTTCATCAAACACCACCCAATAGCAAGAACGCATTTTGGATGATAACAACGATGTTGTTACCAATCCAAATTTTTTTCCTAACTCTATCACCAATATGCCTTTCTTATATCCACCACTGGGTTTTGTCTCACAATAAGTCATCGCAACACCCACATTGTCTGACATAGCCCTCGCAATACAAGTCTGGTATTTGTCCCCTAGGCCCATGCCAACTAGCACATAATACATTACAACAGGGGTATTCCCTATTCGTCCTAAGGACAATATGACATCCCATATGTCGTATACCCAAGTAGTTCCTACGCCAAAATAAGTCTCATTATTAACACCAGCTGAGGAAACACCAAAGCATAATAAAAAAGGTAAAAAGGTGGAAGCCCTAAATGCTCCTTCCTCTAGTGGCCCTCAACCCTACGCATTTTGTGAATCCATAGGACACCCCACCAATAAGTGCCCTAAATTAAAAGAGATCAAAGCTCTATTACATGCCCCAAAAGAGCCCGTAAACCCTCCAACCACTATCGAGAAGAAGAACACATCCATGCATCTTAAATAATTATGCACCAATCACACATGTTCAATCTATGTAGATCACGAGCATTATAACCATCATTTCCCAAAGTTCCTTGATACTGAGATGTGCTAGTGGTGCTCACCTAATCCAATTCATGATTACTCTCCATAGAGGATGGTTCCAAAAATATTTTTTACATCGTTAGAAAAGAAGCTTCTTGCTCCTCTCCTTCAATGGGTCCATCAAACTCCACCCACGATTAGAGGTGATCTGAACAAAGACATACTACACCGTCACCTGCTTATGCTTTGTGCAACACATCAGAATATTTAATCAACCAATGCCTTGAGTTAAGGAAATTCAACAGATTATATCTAATTCCCCACGTCACCCAAACAACAAGATCAAAGTACATGCATCACACATTCCAAATTTGTGCCCACAACCATCATGTGCGAAACTTTCCCCATCTTTCTCGAGTCCATCCATTGTTAGGATTCATGCGATGATTTATCAATGAGAATTAGAATTTGATTGGAGGAGAGACCGAATGAACACATCATTCGCCACCCCTTGGGAATGAAGCATATGGGTCTGTTATGTGTGTGTTTGAGGAGCAACTAAAACCAACAAAAAAGCATGGTCTGTTGTATGTATGTTTGAGGATAAACTAAAACCAACGACAAAGCAGGGTCCATGTCATCTATCCCCCCACACCACAACCAATATAGATCAAAATTTCCATATGGTATCCAGGCATGAACACCTCGTACTATGAGATAGTAACATAGAATCTGTACTGATCCTACTCATAGCAATGAGGCATGCCCCATGTTACATACATTTTGGCATATTAGGATTCCAAACCAACATCCTATGGAAGAAGCCATTCTTTTCCTCTGTACACCAAAAATAATGAAAGAGCTTCCTTCTAGATAGCTGCAGTCACCCATAACTGAGATTCTTCCACCACCCAATGTTCAAGACATGAAACACCATACATGATTTATTTCTTCATCTGTAGGAACCATGAACTGAACTATTTGCTTATTATTTTTTGGTGTTGAGACCGCAGAATCCACCCCAATGGTGGTACCAACTTCAACAGTGAAGAACCACCCAATATACACTTTATCAACCTCTTTGGGTTCTAAGATCTCAAGAAAAAAATCATTTTTTGGCCTATTGCACACTCAGAAACTCATGTCAGGTACTTCTCATGCTCTCTAAATATAAATCATTCATTACATATGTATGTCTTGAAAATTTCTTTCACTTGGGGTATTGGTTGTATCCATTGTAGGAACATCACGCCTAATCCACTTCAACCAACGGGCCGACAAGAAAACAACATAGTAGGTATCATCTCTACTCATAATGATAGCCTTCCTCAAATCTTTTCATATCCTGACATCATTTCTCCAAAATGCACCATAAGGTTCATCATCTCGACCATGTTTATCACCATCTCTCCCTTGCATATGATAAACATTCCTGCTAGTCGATAGAACCCCCCTTCATGGTTGCCTTCATCTTTGTATACTCCTCTTCAATGAAATGAGCCATAAACCCATCACTCCAGCCTGGGAACCATCTCATGTACATACTTGAATTTTAACCTCATTATGCTACACTCATTTTTAATACATCCCATTTCCCGGGCCATCACGAGTACTGAACAGATGCACCCCCACATCCTACATTTTGCCTCTCATTCATCCATATTTCATATCCCATTTGGTTGACATCACCCGCCTCACCAACCCAACATAGAGACCAACTAATGAGGCCCCCTCCCTCAGTTGATACACCACACCTCGTAGCTTAACGTCATCATGGGGCACACTTCTCCATGGCTGTACATCCAAACCACTCTCATATTATTTTGTCAAGTGTACAAATATTTAAAAAAAAAAATCTCATCCACATTTTGTGTTTACAATTCATGACCTACGCCTTGCAGCAGTGTCTAGTCACCTTTGGTCACAAATTACATCTCACTAGAAAACACCTTACAATTTTTCACGCCTATCAAAACCTTCTCACACCCATCCTAGAAATCCCATTGACTCTAGGACCATCACCATCGGTAAACATGTTTGATCACTGCAATTGGAACGTAAAGCTCCAAACTTAGGATAGCTGTCTATATCCTCCTATATTTATAGCCCTCACTATCATGCCTATCCGAACCAAGTTATTACAACATGTTCATATCTAACATTGATTTCCCAACTCACCATGTCGGGTGGTTGATGCCCCTTTTTTGTCGACTTCAACAAATGTATTCCAGGAAAGAGGTAGTACCTTGGATACTCCCCCCTTCAAAAGAAATATCCCCGAGTGGCACAATGTGAACCATTATTTCTCACTGATGTCATCGGTCCCCTTGACATTCGATGTGGTTCCGTAATTAATTACTGTTGCGGTTCATCCATTTAGTCGAAGACTCCTGCATCACTAAGCACCTCATTCAATAGTTCTTACATTATGATATGAGGGAGGTACCTGCAGTTGAATACCTATGCATACCACAATACCGCAGTCAATAGTGCTTCACCTTGGCTATGCACAAGGGAACCATATTATGCCTATTGATCAAAAAATGCCCTCAAGGGTGTCAACAATTATTATCATCAACTATCAGCACATCAACAACCACAACGTTGACTAGAACACAATTGGTGTTTTTCCAGATTGTAATCAAGTCTGATTAGCCATCATAATGAGCATGTGACATGCTCGCCTCGTATAGACCCATCTTATATTGTAAGTTTTCAGTAGAGCATGGTTACCATTGGTACTCAGTCAAGGGGTTTTTCTCTACCCATCTTCACAACAAACTATCCTTTCTCTTAAAAAGTCGATCAAACACTCCATTAGAAAAGAAAATGTGATGTATTTCGACTATACGGTTCCTTCTATCCTCATAAATTAGGGGGCAACTGTTAACACCAAAAAATCATACACCTGTTAGTACAATCTAGAAGACACTAAAAGTGTCCAACATAATTCACATGTGGACATTTTCCAGCCAAATACATTATGAAGTTTAAAAAGTCAAATTTCTCCTCGGGTCCAAAGTTTATACAGGAAAAAAAATTATGGTCACACATTTATTTCTTTAATAAATGTGCGTCCATGTAATAACCTCCAAAAATTGCACAGTTGTAGAAAAGGATGGCTCATCAATCTGGGAACACTTTACACACTTGGGCCTCATTCTCTGACATGAGTTTACTCCAGTAGAGTCAAATTCGAGTCACCTTGGAGATATGAAGCCCTCAATGGAATCACCTTGTCCTACTCCTATTTCTTTATCATACATGTACCAAGAGAGGGAAGAAGGATTAATTTTTTTTCTATGTAAACAGGGCAAGGGAGAACCAAAGTATGAGACATTTTTATGCTAGCTAAATTGTTGTTTGAGCAAACCAACATTTAATTATTGAAGCCAAAGAAGTTAAGAGAACTATCATGTTGGTCATATTTCTTCTAAGAAACCCATCATATTAGTGAGAGAAGAGGAATCCACCATTGGAGAGTCTTCCCACTTCTTTGAGAGAGAGGAGAAACTTGCAAAGAGATTGAGGAAATAAACCCCCTTGCTGAGGATTTTTGAGCTCCACATCTCAAAGAATTCTCTTCAAGTGTCTAAGGCTCATCTATTGTATTCAACCTCTACCACCGACAATTAATAAAGGGAGAATTTCCATATATTATTGATGTGTTTGCTCCATTTGGGCATTTATTTTTTTTATGTACCTCTTTGTTTTGTTTATTTTTATGTATGCATTGTTTCGACTATTTACAATGTTGTGTTTATTTAAGTCTATCCACTAACAACACCAATGTTGACTGTGATCCTTTGCAGGCAACAATCCACTGCTAAGTGGGTGTCTTTTGGTACACTTGTGCTCCAAAAACACTACAACACCCAGGGAAGCGATTATGCATGTCATACAAATTTTCCATATATACCATGCCTTTTGGAATGGGATTTTCCTTGTTTATGCGAGCTGCATCCTGCAATGCTTTCTCGTGCTTGTCTTCTTTGATAGTTGCATCCTTGAATACATCAAAATTTTCCATAAAGTGAAGCATCTATTAGTCATCATTGAAAATGCATGAATGATTAGTATTATCAAAGAGAGATGGTTTATAAATAATTTCTACAAAAAAATCATCCCTAAGTGGTGATAACCTAGTAGTAACATTTCCTAACGCATTCATAGTTGTGTTACGCATTCTAGGAATATAAACAATATTGAAGGCTTTGAAATGAGAAATCAAATGCCGTAACTCTTCTTTATAACCTTTTAGATTCAATGACATAGAGAAAATAGTATTTCATACATGTTGTATAATTATTTTAGAATCACTTATATCTTTGAGGAACCAAACATTGAGGTGAATGGACCTTTGTAAGCCCAATATGAATGTTGCATATTTTACTATGTTATTCGTGCACTTAAATTCCAAACAACTTCAGATCATATGTTTTATCTGTCATGGATCTACTGAAACACAAACAATTTCATAGCCCTTGTGCATCTTAAAACCATCAAAATAAAAAATCCAAACATCATATGTACAAGGAATATGCATTACACTAGTACTACTACTACTGTTACTACTTATTGTACAAATGTCATTTTTTCCAGTTGGACTAGAAAGGAGTTCCAACTATGTGGCAGGTGGGACTAGCGATGGTTGAGAAATATAGCACCCTAAATAAGTTTCTAAAAACAAATTCTGAAAGATAAGATCTACGAAGGCGACTGACTCATTTTTTCCCTCGAAGGGAGCAATAGTACATTTAATGTAAGGCTTCGAGTTTTCCCATATTTAATTGTTTTTGCCCTTGTACGGGAGCCATAAATGTGACCATATTGTAGCAATGTATACTTGTAGTTTAATGGACCATTCTCTACTCAATAAAACAACGTATGCTTATGGAATGTCCACAATTAATATATTTATACACTAGCTAACTAGTTGGTCATATGATAAGTGAATAAGCACATTTCTGAGTTCACCTATAGCATGGAAACACACCTTGTCTATATGAATGATATGTGCATCTGTCTTATCCCATTTTGCATTGACTTTATTTGCTACAAATAAAGGCATTACGTTTACAAATGCACCAAAATCGACTGAGAAACTGTGCACATTGTAATTAAAATTTCAAACGTTAACAAAAATTGAGGGAAGATTTTGTTAGCATCCAATGTTAAAGCATTAAGCACAGACTCTAGTGGACTAGAAGAGTTACCATACCCGTTCTATGAAGAGGCATTGTTACCTGAGGCAGGATGTTTGAGAGTGCGGATAAGAAGTTCTTGCTGGCTTGCGATCCTTGTCAGTTTAAAGTGTGAAATGTTCATGTGATCTTTCTTCATGTCTTCGACAATGTTATAATCAAGTGTGGGGAACATTTCCAAATTGTCTGGAGGAGAAAATTTATCTACTACTTTTGGAATGATGGGCTTGCTTTTACTGTTAGCAGAAGTACTTTTTGTTTTAGTTTCATTTCAAGACTTTCTCTAAGTGTTCTTCACTAAGTTGGCAGGCAGTGTAATCTTCCTTAGCAATTGGTATTTCAATTTTTTCTTCATCAATTCTTGTCTAGAGACTGGCCCTTGGTTTCTCAAGTTGTATCGAGTATTCAAATGTTGGATAAGATCTTTGCTCAATGTTTGTTCTTCGACACTCTTCTTTTTAGCTAAGTAAATGAAACTAAATGCATTCACTACATGTCTAATTCTCGTAGTCTCTTCACCTACAATTTTTTTTTATTTCTCTTCCAATGGCTCAACCTGATCATCTGGAAGTAATGTATCGATGAAATGTGTAGATAGGGCGGTCATAATGTGGATCAATTGTGGGAATGTTTTTTTGAAACGGTACTCTTTATGGAAAAAAAATATTGGTCCATTCCCATACAATCAACATTCATCACGACATTCGAGCTCTGCACAAACTTGGTCAACTGATTTTTTGCTCCTACCATAGTTAGCAACCCTTCTCAGAATTTTGAATCTAGGAGGCTTCCTTCTCACAGTGGTCTCACTTGACCTCTATTTTAACTCTTTCAATTCATTTGATAGAGACTCGACGATGTGGGTAAATCTCCCAAGATCAGTTTCTTCCTTCTCCTTGGCTTGAGACCACTTGATCCTCAAAAGAACTATCTTGGCTCTCTAATGCCTTGTGGGAGAAGCCAAGGTGAAGAGTCCTTTGCTCATACAATGAGGGTGTATATATAGCTAATGGGGTGATGCTTCACCTCCTTGTGACTCGTTGGCTACCCTCATGACTGTTTGACTTCCTATTAATTTTCAACTTTACATGACCCTTGATATTTTGTATGTGCCATTTGGACTTCCAGTTTACAATACATTTTGAATAGATAATTACATAATTTACAATAATGACGTGTCATATGATGACTAATGACATGAAACTGATGACATGGACTGCATGATGACATGGAAATGTCTATCCATTCTTGCTAATCCTTGCTATGTGTATTTTTTAGTACGTTCTTTTGTCCACCTCCATTTGGCTTAGAGGTGAGGAGTCTTTAATGATATCAAGTCTTGAGTTGTGATTGAAAACTGGTGTCCCTTTGCTTTGTGTTGATTGATCAACTTACATAATCAACCACAAATATGTATTTCAACATGTTTCCCTTTTCCGTCTCCTTTTTTATCATCATGTCATGGAATGATAGAGTACTTGCATCTGTAATTCACTCATGCCAAGATGACATCAGTCTGATAAACCCCTAGTACAACATGTTGCATGTTGATCCACCGACTGAGCTAGAACTGGATTGCAGGATGAGGGAGAGGATTGGTGACTACATAGTTGCACAAATCAAGAAGTCAAGGGTGAAGCTTGAGCTTTAAGGCTGTGCAATGTGTAGTTCAGGGTGGGCTGAGCAGGTAGATTGCGTAGTTTTGAGATTTAGTGCACCATACTGAGGGGTTTTGGATTGTTTGAGTGAACTACATAGTTTTGGAAGGCAAAGAAGACATGTTGACTATTCAATTGGTAAAATTAGTAGCTCAAAGGCTGAGCTTGAGTGCAGAGACTGTACAATGAACAATTGGGGCTAGGTTGAAGGGCTGAATTGCCTAATTTTGGGGATCAAGGTCTGGGTTTGGGCACGGGGACTATGTAGTGCATAGTCCTAGGAGGCGGGAACTACACATTATGCAGTGTCAAGGGGCAGGGTTGCATCTTAAGGGACAAAATTGCACAATACACAGTTCAAGAGGGACAGATGAGGCTAAGTTGTTGGAAATTTTCAGGAATTTGGCTAGGTGTAAGATGAATGAAACTGCTGTGAATAATTATATGAATTGACTGTGATCACACACTTAGAACATGATGAAAAAACAACATATATCGTCTAGTACAAATGAGCAATACATTTCTCTAGTGTGACAACTTTGCAAAATCTTAGGACAAGTGTGACACTGAAGATACACTTTACGACGACCGTGACGACACTTGTGCGACAATGCTTAAAACTTTAGGATTGAGTTCGATAGTTGTTTAGATGGTAATATAAACTCATTTTCAGAATCATAATCCCTTGAAACCACCAAAACAAGCTTATATACATTGTGTGACACTTAATCATCTAAAAAGATGACATTTTGTTTTTCTTGCAGAAGGGACCAAAACACTTAGAGAAAACACATGGAATGGATTTCAATGGTTGTGACAACAATATACAAGACCAAGTAATGCTCCGAAATTTGGTGTAGGCCAAAATATTAGAGGGTGTTGTAGCAGCGACAACATAATAATACTCAATATTTTTGTTCTCTGTATAAAGAGGAAATGACTAAGTAGATGTGATATTATTGACTAGAAAATTCATTATACTAGTTTCATGTCTACTATGGTTCTTTTCATTTTTATGGTTGATTATGAGACAAATAGGGTCATGGGCTGTCCAATATGCAGGGAAAATTTTAAGAACCACCCTAAATTTATATGTATAATAAATGGGCTAATCCCCATGATACATAGGAAAAATGGGAGCTGATTTTATCAATAATATAATATGTATATATAATTTT
>APFE031265641.1:35699-72621 GCA_000404065.3 Pinus taeda
TTTTATTAATTTACCATACCTCTTTTATTAATATGGTATTTGGCCCATAGGATTCACTTAAATAAAACCTATTCTTGAAAATGGGCGAATGGAAGGTTGTAACTCCTAATTTCAAGGGCTAAATTTACCTTTTTTACCCTCTCCCTTAAAATAAGGTGGGCTATTTGAGGTGATTTGTAAAAATGTACTATGATACAAAATATTCGCCCACTAAAAATTTAAAACCCCTTAATTTCGCCAAAGGGCGAACATTCGCCCCTAAAATTTTCCATGCCAATATGTATCTAGCCTGAATGTTTTGTAGCTACAAGTGATGTTGGCCATATGTGATCGATAGTTGACGTTAGTGCATTGCTATTTGTGTCCAAAAGAAAATGAAGGTTGTAATTGTAAATATGTGATCTTAGTTTGTTTGTTTTGTTGTTGCTTTCGAGCATATTTATGATGAAATCTACGCGAATGACTATTATTTGATTTGAATGTATATTTCATAACTATTATTTGATTTGAAAGTATTTTTTATAATGCTTTCACAGGAAGATGCAATGTATTAGTCAATTTTGCATATGGTGTGACATACACATTCATAACTACAATATCCATGTTATGAACTATCAGTTTGCCATTGTAGATTCTACATTTTTTTCTTCAAAGTGCATATGTTCCAAACCATTTACATGCTTTTTGACACATATGAGTAAACGATGTCTACTATAATTTGATATGAAATTAAATGTTTCAAGCCTTTGTAGTAGGATGGGTTGTTTCAAATATTTTATTGTAAACATAGGATGTTAGATTGCATTAGATCATAGTCACTTAGCAAATCATCGATATCTGTTTGTTTGGTGTTTAGAGAAATAATTGAAATAAATGCATATTTTTCAATGAAATAATAATTGAAGTCTAGTTACCACTTTTCATATTTTTGTAGACGTTCCATTTCAAGATAAATTTTGTGTTTAATTTTGATTTTTTTTTTAAAGTGGACTTAGAAAATACAATGATTCTTATCATTCAAGGATCAAATGCAACATTGTCTACTGTCAAGCCTTGTGACCTATGTATTATATGTGCACATGCTAGTTGGACTCGGAATTTTTTTCTCATTTTCAAATGCTCTATTTTTGCTAATACAAAGTCTGGTTTTCTTGTGTGTGATATGGGCATCCAATATTCACAAATTTGCTAGCTATATAGAAAAGAAAATTTGTGATCTTGTCATCGTCCAACAATTGGATCATAGAATTTGATCCATATTACATCAAATTTATCTAATTTTGTGTATGTTTTAATGATACCATCTACACCATTGACATGTTCGTCGTGTGAGTCATAGTTTCCAACATATATTTCAATTTTCATGTTTAATTTTAGCATGGTTTGTGAAGGAAATATTGCTATATGTACACGAGAAGGTATGTTTCCATGGTTTTCTTCTTCCTAATCAATTGCATCAATTATAATTTTGTGACCAACAACAATAGACAACATTTTCTTATTATGAAATGCGACATCCCTATTCCTAAAAAGCAAATAAGGGAAGGTGGTACCATTAGGAGCATTTAGAATATAATTTATATTAAGGTAATGTAGATCATTTTTTGTTTTGATTATTTGTATGCATCATATTCAAAATGGAAATGAAATTTTCATTTGTTTGATGGATTGTAGTGTGTAGTTCATATTACTTTACATGTTCTCACTAAAAGTCATATGTTATTAGTAGCTTTCTCATTGAAGGTTGTTCAAGTATTAGTGAATCTTGTATAGGTTGCGCTTGGTATAGGTCACTGCAAAATATCATGTCAATGTTTCCAAAATGTTTTGTTTGAACATGCATAATATTTCATAGTCGATCATCGATGTGATATAAAAAACGATTGTCAATCAAAGATACTTCATCAATGAGAACTACTCTTAATTCTTAGTAAATTTTTGTTAAGTTGTCTATGAATTCATTGGTAAGTGGAAGAACAATATATTTTTTGAAAGGCATTAGCAATGTAGAATGAATTTTCTCTGTGCTTGCAATATATGTATATTAACTTTTATATTCTAATATCAATCCATTTGGTTTCAAAGGGCTTGTATTGTAATGTGCAAGTTAAATTCACATGAGCATTTGAAATATGGATTTTTATGTAAATGTTTTTCTAGTGCTAGCGCCTCCTATCAAGAATAAGTAGAATGGTTTGTGTATGTTCATCTGTTTTTTCATTGTAATGTCATTGATATTGCTTGTTGTTCTATATTAAGAATTCTTCTATTTTTTTATTATTCATGGTTGCTAAGCATAAATGGGTCTTTTTCCAACTAAAAACCAATATTAAGATGTCATTTTTGGTCATGGAATTGGAGCAATTATAAATCTTTATCAAGTTCATACTTTTCATCAATATTGTTGGACATTGAAGGTTTTTTATTGTGTCAGTAGAACCTATAGGATTTTTGTCAATTTATTGAATTGCTTCTTCCAAACCACCTCATTTTTTGTTGACATTTTATGTGATCTTCACTTCATTTCTCTTTATTGTGTTCTTATGTAACATGCATGCTCTTTTCCATGTTGTAAAGGTCTTACTTTAGTTCATTTTCATTATTTTGAAATGGGACATATAACAATTTTTTTTCTTTGTAATAGTTTTCATAGTCAACATATTTTTTGTATTTGATGAATCACATTATTCTTAATTTTTTACTTTATGATATTGGTGTTCCATATCTCTATACTTTGATACAAATTCAAATAAACATACATGCTTAATAGCATGAGGCCTATTGGTGTAGTAGTCAATAATGGAATTGCACATAACATATTCAGTGTTGTCAGGAATTTGTATTAGAAGAATGGATGGTTTAATTATAAATGTGTGCTCATCTGCTAGTGTTGTGTTTATAAAGTTCCATTCTCTTGAATTTTGATTTAGTAGTAAGGAGAGTGCTATGTGGATTCCCTTCTGAGATTAAATTTGTTGAAGATTAAGAAAGTATTGCTAATGATAGTATCATTTGAATATCACTTATTTTTCTCTATTCATGTTCTTGTTGTATCCTTTTAAATGCAGTTGTCATAGATTTGTCATCTTTGGTCATAGATGAACTGTAATATGATGTTGCATATGCGTTGAGCACATATTGAGCATCTGTATTTGCATTCCATAGAAGTGGTATATCGATTACAATTCTATTGTTCAATATTTGTGATGGTTTTCATTCCAAGAACACCATTGGTTGTGTCAATGTACTTTGTATTACTTTTATGTAATCAATTTAGGATAAATGTAACTCATACAAGAAATGTTCTTAAGTCGTTAATTTCTCAGTGTTTTTGTCCTAAGGTAATCTGCAACAACATTACTATTAGATTTATTGACTCATCTTACGAAGTATTATGTTTAAGAAATGTTTTCCTTTTCATTGGGGGAAGTGGGAAATTGTATCTACAATGTGATGCTTTTCTTTTTTCACAACTTCTAGTATGACAGTGTTCATGTATCTTTGTAAGCTCTGTATGAAGGTGATCTATGTTACAAGTTAGATATTTGTCCAAGAAGTTTTCAATTTTTGAGTTACTATTTATTCCATATTGGAGCATTTTCTATCCATAGAAGAGCATGTTCATGTGCGCTCCCCCAATTTTGGAAATCAGTTACAAAGTAGTAATCTAGTATTTTTCCAAATAATGTATTGTCTTGATAGATCAATTGTTTTATGCCATATGTCTTATGTCTTTAGTAATGTCTACATGTTACTAGGTCCTTTCTTACAAGATAATAAATGTCTTCTTGCTCAATTGTTTCAATGTGCTTCCTCTTTCCTCTATTTCTATGTAATTTAATAAAAATTTCTACTAGTGGATTCAAATGGTGTTCTCGACTTATAAATGTAACAAAGAAAGTTACATGGCCTAATTTTCATATCATTGCAAATATATGTTTTTGCATTTGTTGTACATAGTCCCAAGAAATTCTGATGTGCTTGAAATTTATGTATCCAATTTGGCTTTTTAGTAATCGTTCTAAATTGGGCTTGTACTTAACATCGTTTTCTAATAAATTTCTTCTTTGTAGCTTTCCTTTCCTTATTTGGATTGAAATGCATGAGATGAATTTTTTAATTATTATTCACATTGTTTTGAAGAACAAATTTGTGATGTGATAAGAAAAGTCACCACTATGATGAATTAGTGCCAACTTCACTATTTCTTGGTAATTAAATTGTTGTACTATTCGATTGTCATGTAGATATCGAAAGAATAGTGCTGGCAAACTCATCTCTACGTCATATTTTTCTTTGGATATTCCAAGTGGTTGTTCCCCTTCAGTTGTTGCTATTTCAATGACCTTGTCTTGAAAATCATGAATATGTTGTGAGGCCATGAAACCATGTACAAAGGTCTTAGTTAGTATTTCACTTGTTGATTTGTTATCTGTTTCACTTTTTCTATCACTGTCCTCATCTTTGGATGTATTATGTTTAATGTTCAAACCATGTACAAAGGTCTTAGTTAGTATTTCACTTGTTGATTTGTTATCTGTTTCACTTTTGCTATCACTGTCCTCATCTTCGGATGTATTATGTTTAATGTTCAATTCAAGGATATGATTACAAATTCTATGTATTGAAATGTTTTCAGTTTTATATAAATGTCGAGGAAATAGTTCTTTTCATGCTTTCATGACAATATGCACAAGAAAATTCTTTGTTTGATATGCATTCTTGTATTCTAATCATATTTTTAATGTGATAACAATTGTCATCGTATTGACCATGAATTGTGGCAATGCTTTTTGAATAATGTCCATGTGCACAAGAACATTGATTATTGAGCCAGTTAAGCCCATTTAGGATTGTTTGTAGCCCCATTTCCTTACTTGTGAAAAATAAATTCTTAATGCTACAAGCCTCTCTTAAATTTATGAAAGTGTTGTTACAGTTTGTTATTGTTTATTACATCTTATTTGTTTAGGTGTTGCAAATAATGGTAACTTTACATTATCAAGTGCTCTTTGGCAAAATCTGCAAATGATCTTGAGAGGCAATATTTTTTCTCTTCTAGATATGTTTATATACATTTGTTCCAAGTCAAGTCCAATTATTAGAATGTTCTTTCCAAATTACAACTTCTTGCATATTGGAAATTTGGTTTTAGGCATGTCTTCAATTTGTTTGTTGTAATTTTTTATAGGAATACTCTTCAGTAAGTAACAATGTTTATTCTTTATTTTTTTTCTATTGTTTTCAATACTCTTTGCGCTATTTGTATGTACCATTTGTTTCAATTTTTGGAAGTTAATCCTATTTTTGGAGTTTTGATGAATTTCTACTATTTTATGGTGTAGATTGTATTTATTCCTATTTTGATTTTATAATAATGGTTCATAATGAATGTGTGATGTACTTGTTTGGAATGATATTATGTTATATATATAATTACAATTTGTATTTGACGAGTAGTAATTGATAATTATTTTAGTGACAAATGACCATATTTGTATGTTTACATTGAATATGATTGATGTCCACTAGAAGAAAAATGATGTTCCTTACTCTCTTCCTTTTTCATATGGCATTGCCATATTAATAAGATATTCTTGCCATCATTCAACCAATGTTTGACTTTGTATAATTTCATTTGTTAAGTTCTTTACTTAATAATGTAGGTTCCTACCCATCAGTGAATTACAAAAGGATTGGGAAATATAGAGCCTCAAAGATTGTTCACAAATTCAAGTGCTATTACATGAAAAAATACATTGAACATGCTATTGGGGAATTTGGAAATAGTATTTCTTGCTTTATCCAATCCATGAATTTGTATTTCATGAACAGTGCATTGGTACATTTTTTCAAGATTTTTTCAAAGAGGCGATAAGTAATATTTAGAGATAGTTTCATTTGGGCAATCTTCAGTACAAAGGAGGATCAAAATTTCCATTAACTGGATTTGTATCTTGAAACAAAATGTTTAGTGGAAGTGTATCTAGATCATGATTGAAGATAAAATACCTTGTTTTCATTGTTAGTGACAAACTCCAATTGGTATGTTCAACCACTTAGTTAGACATCATATGAAAAATGTGTCTCCCCAAAGTCCTCTTTCAGATTGAAAATTACTATTTGAAGCAAAGAATCACATTTTATGAAGGCCTGTGTCAACATCATGAATCCCATGAAGTTGATACAACATATGAGGAGATATTCATACTGGTATGATTGTTTTTCCTCTATGTCAGTGCAATGTAGAAAAATGAGAAAATGTTCTATTATTCCATTCCATAGTTTAATGGATGAGTAACAAAAGTGAAATGACGCTTCAAATGCATTGAACAAACAATATCCAGGAGTATATACAAATCGTTGTAGTTTGAAGAGATTTTTCTTTGTTAAGACGTTATCAACAATAGCTTCTATGTGACATATTTTTTCTGAATGGTACTTTTCAACATCAAATATTTCAACCATTTTCGAATGTAATTATTCTTGAAAATTCTATTATGATTTGTTTTATAACTGTTATGTACGTTGGATTAAATTTGCTAAAAAATGGGAGAGTGCTCAATTTTTTTTGTTTTGTTTTTTGTTCTATAGGGGACATGTCTTTGATAATGTTTACTAGGATAGAATAATGATCGCAGTTTGATATTGTCTCTGTGATTTGGAATAGTGAAAAAAGTAGCACAAGTTTGCAATGGAGTAGCTCCTATTTTTCAATTCTTTGTATTTCCAAAAGATCACTACAAAACAAAGCACATGTGACACTGATCATTATTTGTGAAAATATGAACTTCACATAGAAGGTATGTAATAGCTACTAATAATTGACATTTATATACAGTAGAAAGCACCAAAGGAACATTGTATTTGTTTTGATTAGTAAATCATACTACATGTTAATATTTAGCATAAAATACATAATATTTTTTCTATATATATGATTTTGGAATTCCTTTAAATTCCCCCATTACGATCTACCACATAATAAAATTAATTACATCACTTTTACATACTTCATCTTAATGGATTGCCTATACATACTTTAGTTGTATGTAAGATGTTTCACTGATCATTAATATGTTGACATACTTACAATGACAGTAGATGACAATCATAGTGGTTTCAAAGGTAGCATTATTTTCATTAGTAACGATAGCATTTATAGCAATGCAACTACCAATACATATAATATATGACAGTCTTGTGTACAAGGACAAAGTAATAATGGATTCAATGCTAGTGGAGGTTTTTATTTATCTGCTTTGTGCAATAATGTTTTTTAGATACTGAAGGAATTATTTACAATGCTATAAATAACAAATAACTTTCTACTTGCATATGAATAAAGAAGTTGCAAAGAGAAACAATGTATCAAATGTCACTACATTACTGTAATATTATTCAATTGCCTATGCAGCCTACTAAATGTGATAATTTGAGCAAAAATATATTACATTAAACCAACTCACAATGCAATAGTTTCAGTTTCTATAGACATTCATCTGTTATTAAAGATTGCAAGTAGAGATAGAGACAATAAATTACTATGGCATCTAGAGGTCCATCTAATATCCAATGATTATAGCATTATAATTTATAAAATTTCTCTCTTACATGACATTTGGTGATAAAACAAATTTATCATTTAAATCACATAAATAAATGTGTTGCATGTTGACCTCTGATACTCATTCAGTGTTCTATAGATATGAACAAAGATATTATACACAACAACACCATCATTTGCACTAATTTAAGATCCATCTAATCCACCTACCACAGAGTTTGAATTTAAAGTATTCACCACTTATTTTCTTCTCTACTTTATCTCCATAATCTAGTCTGTGATTATCAACCTCTTCTTCTTCCATGACTTGTTGTGGTGATTTTCAGGGTTGCACAAGAGCACACTCCATGATTATAAATTATTCACAGTTGCATAAAATCGATTTTTGATAGATTCCACTCAAACTAGTAGAAGATACCTCACTTCATTAGGCCATCAAGAAAAAGAACAATTTAACTATATAAAGAATTCACCTTTTTAAAGGCCTTTCAGTATGAATTAAAAAAAAGTAATATCAGAAATAGCACTGTAAAAACTGACCCCGTCAGCTAGAATAGTTCAAGTTTCAATAAAGTAAACAATTATATTTCCTATTGTATCGTCTGTCAATTGACCCAGAAGTGCAAATGGGCTAGGGTAGTTTAATTCTAGCTTACAACTCATTAAATTCACACATAGTTTTGATAATCTATGTGTTTGTAGTTGAAAATGCTCACTTCAAGCTTTGGGTGCTCTAAATTCTCTATGAACACTACGAAGAACATTGTTATATTTGATTTTGAAAAGGGAAGATAGGGTGTTATTAATGTCTAGCAATATCACACCTTTGGAAATATTTGGAGTAGTGAAGTAATTGTACATTATTATCAAATCCAAAATTCATCATCTCCACAACTACACAAATTTGATCTATTTTGGCACCTAGGAAATCTTGAATTCATATATATATATGTATGTAGGAATTCAAGATTTCCTAGGTGCCAAAAATTCAACATCTCCACAACTACAAAAATTTGATCTATTTTGGCACCTAGGAAATCTTGAATTCATATATATATGTGTGTGTGTGTGTATGTGTGTGTTAATATTATTGGGAAAAACATGGGCATTTAGATAAAAAGTTGGGATGTTACAAGATATGTCAATGTTTTCAATAATTCTATATCTCTTAAAATATTCCAAACAACCAAACTTGGTAACTATTAAATGTTATCCCATGAAATAAATTTTCCATTCATTGCATTCAAATATCAATCCTCTAGACCCATTAAACTATAAAGATGGTGGAGAAATCGATTATATTTAATATCCTACTTAATTTTGTACCACTCTTATTAGTTAAGGTCAATGTCGAACTTATAATTTGTTGGACTAGTGGCTTCTATATATCACTCTTCGATCTCCAGGTGTTGGTCCTCTGGGAAATGTGGGTTGGGGCCGTATTCGAAAGTCTGTGAATAGAGTTGGATGGGGTTACTCTTCCACTCATCCAGTGAGGAGAAGTGGCAGAAAGTATAATGCTCATATTAGTAATGATGCAGCCTAAGCATATAACCTGGGTACCCCTAGCCCAGGTGAAATAATTAATTTTATCATGGGAGGCAAAACTCAACTAGTGTGCCGAGAATGAAATGTAGATCAAGGATTGGCGTCTCTTGGTTCTAGATGTCGGCTACACCCGAGGTTGGGTCACACAAGATAAACAAATGGTTCACCTTTATTAGACGATGAAGAGGATTGTGGCCCGAGCTATTATGAAGTCTACATGTTTCGTTAAGTTTGATCCATGTTTGGAGGAAATTCATAAAGAATTTCAACTAGTCCAATTTCAAATTCAGCAGCAGAATGTTTGTGTTGGCCATATTGAGAAGAAAATTTTGTGCCTTCCTCAATCTGAACTTCTAGGCTCTAATGCTATGGACCCAACCCTGGTGGATTCCTCTAATGATTAGTAGCTACAAACATATTTTTTGTTTATTTTTCTGATGTATATGTCAGTTAGTAGTACTTATGTTAGCTTGTTAGGTGTAAACTGGTGTATAGACATTTATTCAAATAAGGCTTTGTTTGGTAGACAATGCGGTTTGATGGCCAACATACCTAGTTTCCCGATGGGACAATTGAGGCCACAAAACGTCTTTCATGGATGTAACCTTATTTTTGAAAATGAATGAATGAAAGGTCCTATGAAGCTTACAAAAAAGGTTAGTGTTGAGATAAACACCATATATTGTATCTCTCGATTGGCCAGAGTTTATCTAGAGAATTGTATTGCTAGGTGGGTGTCATGATATATTCTTGAAATTCATAAATTATTTCAAAGTACCCAATATGTAGTAATATTGAAATATATTTATCCTAATTAATGAAAACAATTTGTCCAGCCCATTTTCATTTTATTTACTTGGGAATTCGACAAGTTATCTCCTCCTATAGAAAAATAGGGCCTCCTGCAGCACCTCCTATAGCACTCATGTAGCATGTGTAAAATTGACCATATTTTCTCCAAAATATTGGTTTTTTTTTCTTAGGCTTGAATAATGATCTATAGGATTTGAAGCATGATTGAGGAAGACCAAAGGTGACCCTAGACCCACATTTCCTTCACTGCAAGTACAAATCTACAATCAAAATTAGAAGACATATTTCCACATTTGAATAACAATCAATGTTTTCTTATGAAATGCACATGGATTATGTTAGAAGATATAAGTTTCCTTGAACATAATGATAAAAATTGTTATTCATCAATACAAAGTAGATTATACTTGATTATTGAATTCATGTTTCCTTAAGGTTTTCATTTACAAGCATTATTGTTGAAATTATCAATTTCCTTTTTCAAAACAACATCCCACATTCTACAATTAGAGTATTAATTTACATGTAGACTAAAATTTCAATTTTTTAAATTAGGTTAGTGTTTGACTTCATTGCTTCATATTAATGAAAGAAGGACACATTGCATATTTCACATACAATGCCAACATCTCTTAAGTTTCTATGAACCTTGAGGTGATAATTTAAGTTGTTACACTTGGGAGTTGCAACATTCTTGTTGTAATATTGTGCCTCATCAATAGCTTCCCTTCCATCTTCTATTAGTATTAATATAGGTGACTGCCCATGCTTACATGATATCTTAGAATGAGACATTCCCTACAATGATGTAATCATCATAAGATTGAAAAATATCGTCATCCTCGATAGAAGTCAGAGATTAATAAGATGCATAGGATGAATGGTAATAGGAAGAATTAGCTCTTTTTCTAATCATTACAATGAATTATTTTTTTCTGATTTTGATCAGGATGTTAATGTGGTTTATGTAAATTTGACTAGGTTAAGTTATGAGCATCGAAATTAAAAGTTTTGCACTGGATATTTCTCCTTTAAATATTTACCTATCCTTCAAATTATAGTAATGCCCATTTTAGTTGCATATTTTACTCTGACATAACTGTTGAAATATTTCCTTGATGACTTGGAGTTACCAACAAATGAGGTGTTATAATCAGTATTCATTGTAACATATTCTCCTCTTGCTATACAAAATGTTAAAATTCCTCTTGGAGGCTGCAAATCAAGTATGCCTCACAAGATGGAACAAGGATTGTCAATTCCCATTGCTTCTAATAGCTATGGTCTTCAGGTTATTTATGACTATTGTTTTGGTTCTAGTTTACAATGGAAGTCTTTCCCGTTCACACATCCTTACAACATACATTTGAAGTTATTGGGAATTTGCAACATTTTGTGACAAATATGTGTTCCTCCTCTGAGCATCCACTTTCCAAAAATAATGGTCACCATGTATGTTTGTTGAGATCTCTGACCGTACTCATAGAGTAATATCTTCAATATCTAGTGGAAAACCACAAATGAATAAAGACAATTCCTTGTCAAGTCACTTTTGAGCCTTTATATTGAATTTATATAATGTAGCCAAAGTATTTTGAGAATTTTCTAAATCTTGTTCATTATAGCCTAGTGCATGAAATTTATACAAAGAAAGTTCCTAATGAAAGTCACTTCTAGAATTTTTGTGTGAAATTTTGTTCATTCTTCCCTCACTTAAATTCCCTTTGTGTGAGTCACTTAGAGTATCAACTAAATCCAATTTATTATTACTTTGAAAATGATTAATTTTCATCCATGACAAATCACGAGGGTGTTTGTGGTTATTGTCAGAACTGTTATCTTCTGCACAAATATCAACATCATCAATACCATCATAATACTCTTCAACTACATCAACCTTATCATGATCCAATGGCTGTGAAGTCTTTGTAATTTTTCCTTGAGTCAATATGGCCTTTTCTCTAACACGATTTTTGATATCAATGAGCAGAGTAAGCAAAATGAAGGAAATCCATTCTCTGCATGTTAAAAATCGTAAGGCACATTTCAAAAAAATAAAATTATAGCAAGTTAAAATCCATAGAAACACCTTACAAAGTATTAAGAAGTAAGGTTCATTACAAATTACTCGCATTCTAGACCATTCAAAGAATTCTCCATAGATATAAACAAATATTGTTGAACCATTGTCTAATCAAAGAGAAATTTGTAAGTGTGACTTTTTCTTGATTCTGCATCTGATAGTCACTAGATAGTACACATGGTTTCATTAAATATGTGTAGTGATAACATTACCAAAGGACAAATGGACACAAGGGAGAGAAAGTACATTTTTGAGAAAGTGATACTTTGCTTTAATATAAGGAGCACCTTTCCTTTAACATTGTCCTTCCTCCTATATAAAGATAATTTCGAGGAGATTGGGCTACATACCGACATGTTAAAAGTAACTTTAAGACAAAGAGTTTCATATTAGTCAGTACATTTTTTCCTATGTATGTACATGTTTTTAGTGAATTATTAGTTAATGGTTTAAATATGTAGTAAATATATTACAGATTTATAGATAATTAGAGAGAGAATGTAAAAACAAAATAAGTAGATAAGATGATGCATATATAAAGATGATATAAAAACTAAATAATGTAATTTTGGTCTATCTCTTTATGCCTCATATTGATTCCACATTCTCTAACATATATTATACGTTGGTTATTACTCCCTTGAGAGGAAGGGAGTGAAACCTAATTTCTCATATATGTCAATTATATAAGTGAAATTAATGGTGAGAATTATTGTTTAGCAAAGGCTTCAAGATTGCGATTGTTAATGCATTGGCCATAGGACAACTACCATGCAATCAATCATTTTGAGATTTTGTTGACCACTTAATATTAAATTTATTTATTTGGCTTTGAGATTGGGATTGTTAAAGTACTGACCACATCACAACTATGCAATGAATCTTTTTTGGTTTTTGTTGATTATTTAACATTATATTTGTAAGTATTTTCCTAAAATGTTATTTTGTAATACCATGCCCTCATAGAGGGAAGTTAGTGAGATTAACTAAAAAGAAAAAGATATAAATATAAGAAAAACTACATGATATTTGAACCAAACACTCAAAGTCCTTGAAGGTATTTTTCAAATTAAGTGAAATAAAAAAATGGGACCCTGAATATAAGAAAAACTAAGATCTTTGAACCAAACAGCCAAATTCCTTGAAGATATTTTTCAATATTAAGTGAAATAAAAAATGGGATGTTGTCCTTTAAAGAATAAATAAAACAAAAAAATGGGACCTTGACTTGGTATTACTCTTGAATCTTGGTAGTTTCATTTTCAAGTAGACATAAGTGATGGTTATACAATGTAGCACATAATTTATGGTACTAGAAGGTGATGGGACTTCATTGTAGGACTAGACAAGAGTAGATATAGAAGGTGGTAGGATCACTAGCATGAATTGACACAATTAGATATTTAAGTGATAAGTCATAATAACTCTCCAATATACATTATTTCCTAATTCACTTATCCTATCCATAAATAACATCCAATATGTAGAAATCTTGGTTGATGATATAATCCATGAATTTAGGCAAGAAATCCAATGATCTTATTCATATGAAAATTGAAATGTTATTTTTCCTTAATATTGAATATAAATATAGGATTTATGGATGTTAGTGTACTTAGTGGCATGATCGACAATCAACCCTTATTGTCTCATAGAAAGGTATTGAATAAATTATATAGAAGATGAAAGCCCTTACAAATTAATTATTACTAATTTGAATGTGGGTATAAACTTTTTAAATGTGGAAAAATTTTCAACAAAATCATACATAGCATGATGGAAAATATCCACTGATAGGCTAACCTTTGGTGTACTCCAAAGTTGATAAACATGACAATATATCTAATTTCAGGGATTGGTATTCTCATGATGAGTATAAGCCCCCTTGGATAGTGAAGGAATCACATTAGGCATGGAATTACTAATAATTATTTTAGTCATAGTGGTATGGAGAGTCATGGGAGTAACTATTAGAGGATTAAAGGCCCTAGCTCGGGTTGAAAATCACATTATTTTTTTATCATAGAGGTGGACCAATACATATTCATTTATTTGATGAAGAAAAATATTTTTCTCATCACAAAAAATAAATGTAGAGTAGGATGTGTTTGGTTGTTATTCTTGTGCACTGCCAATGGGGGTAGATATATAGTGCCAGGATGGATCTTAGGGTTTTCCCATAAAAAATAAGGCAAACGTGTGGCAATAATTTCAAAGATCATATACATTGTACTTCAGCAGGGTGAACAGTTTGGTTGATCACACGGTTATGTTAAGGAGGGTGGCATATTTCTTGCTTCAGTTAGTAATTCGAGAAATGGTTATTGGAAACAGGGTGGAAGAAAAAGTGGGAGACGAAAACCATGGAAACTCATTAGGATTTAGGTTCTACAGTGATGGCTCTCTAGGTCTCTAGTTCGCGCTAGTGTGGCAACAAATTGACCTACAACTGAACATCTTCCTTGGGCTAAAGTTGACAGCTCGAATCTCTCGAGGTTGGGAATTCTAGGCTTTGTTACCTCCTCCTGCTTAGATGTATCAAGAAGGTCATTTTTAGGGAATTGAATGAGGGAATTGTGTTTATTGGCGTGCTTATGGCTCAAAGTTAACTCCAAGCTTCTTAGGTGGTCTGTGGGCATCGTGGTGCAAGTTTGTCTATGATGTTGGAATAGTGTGTTTTCGAGATTATATTTACTACAATGGTAAAGTCTATATGTGCTTACTTCTTGGGGTTATTTCATCAGGTCTTTAGGTGAGCCAAATTTTGGGGGTAGTGTCTACATCCTCTATTGTTGTCTAGCCTAAATGGTTGTCTATGTTTTTATTTTGGGGTTCTAATTGTGAGTTTTGTTATCATATCATTCCTCGTCTCTTAAGGGTCCTCAGCCAGTTTGCACAGATGACCTTTGGGAGTGTCTATGGATCTGTGGAAAATTGGCTGAAGTCATCCATGTTAGATTTGGGGGGTGTTGTGTTTACTGTATCTAATGGAACATATAGTTGCACTTAGCCTCTTTAGGTGCCCCTCTTACTAGGTGGTTGGTATTTCTCTCTCTTTTGCAGGAACTCTTACAGTGTTCCTAGTATTGATCATTTAGACTCCCCGTTGCCTGTACAATGCCTTGCAACTGAGGACAACTAGAACGTGGGGGTGGTAATTTTGGCAATGCATATAGTCCTATTCTATGTTCTAGTTCATCTTCTAGGAATAGAGTTAACAAAGAGCATGAAGGTGAAGTTGCACCATCTCCATCTCGCTCTCCATGATTAATTGAGTCTCCAACAACAATGGAATCTTTGACATCACAACTTTGAGACATTTAGCTTAACTTTAACATCATTCATGACCAAATGTATGAATACCATAATGAACTTGTTCATATATGAATGATATCCAATATAGTCATAATGAGATATTGAAATAGTTGGTTTCTCTCAATCGCAGCCACCGACGCATGAATGACCACTTCTGCAATATGGAAGCTCGAGTGGGACGTATAGATTTTCACATGCATGAGCATGTTGTATACTTTGTAGCTACCCATGTACTCCCTCCCCATCCCCCTCCTTTGTATGCTGCCATTGGTTTTTGTAGTTTTTTGGCTGTTTTCTTCATGCACAATATGGCTTGTATGGTAGGCAAAAATAATGTTTGTTAAGTTTTATCAAAGACATACTCCAATTACTAATTCCAACAAGTCTAGTAGAAATGAGGAAGAGGGTGCCATAGAGACATCTTATGTAACCTTTGTTTTCATGAAAATATAATGAAGGAATTTTGAACAAAAAAAAAAGTGTTATTCTTCTGCAAAATAATTTGTTATCGATTATTTTGCGTTAATTTTTTAATTTGGGAATAAATCTTGGGTATTAATTAAAATTTGAATTTTTTTTCTCCACCATCTATAATCAATTTGATTTTGACTCTTTATCATTTTATTATATTTATTTTATCATGCCTACTATATGTAGGTTGCATCATGCTACTCCAAATTATTATAAATCATAAGATTTGTTTCTTACTAATTTCAACTTTATCATCAGTATGATTCAATTTAATATTATATATTCACGACCTTTCCCCTTTAGATATTCTATAGAGGATCATGGTATTTTCATTTCATTTATGTTTTTTCATGCTTTCAATATTACATAGAGATTTTAATAATGACCTTTAAGAAGGCAAGCATGAAGGGGGACATATCATTTTTTAAGAATGTAATGGGGGTGAAAGGGTAAGGTGGAGAGTGTTATGTATGAAGGGGATATGGAGTACTACCTCTGAAAGCCACCTATTAATACAACTTCTTAATTTGAGATGACATTTATATGAGAATATTGTTTTATATGAAGTATTACAAGACAAGGGAATAAAATAGAGGATTATGAAGTGTCATTAAGTTCCACTTTGATAAGCCCCATTGTCACCACAAACTAAATCCATAACGCCACCCACTTGCATTAATCAAGTCATGGTACACCATCAAATAGTTGCATTTTTCTATCTGAAAACTAAGAAGTCATGTAATGCATCATAGTTTAACCTAGATGAGTGTTTAAGAAGAAAACTGAGTGAGTGTTTTTGATGAGTGAAGATCATATGTAAGTAAAGAAGTTCCAATTGTTTCGATAGCATACACCCTTTGGGGTGGCTCTTCAAGTATTTACCCCTTAGGAGGTAATATATCTCACTTGATATCCTTCCCTATAATGAGTAAGCTTCTATATATAAAACTATCAACACAATAAAATTAAATATGAATCAACATATAAACGTTAGGATCTGATATGCATCGAAGGAAACCTTGGGAAAGAAGGTAAGAGTCCATTTTCCATACCAAACTCAATGCATCCCTTGAATTCCATATAATGAGTTCTTCAGTTCACATAATAATAAAGGATATTTGACATACCCCCATGGCTTCTCCATATAGATCCCATCATCAATATCTCCACATAGAAAAACATTTTTAAGATCCATGTGGTGTACCTCGTGATGGGACAAGAAGATAGACAATCATAAGTGTTGGAAAAATAATATGGACAAACATTCAAGGAAAGGTATATTGCAGTACATAACAACGCATACATGGTATTTATTTACTAATTTTATAGTGCCTTACATTAGTGATCATTGCATAAGGTGGGAAGGAATTGTTATCCTAGAAACTTATTTGGTGGTATCTATAATATTTAAAGGATTTATTTTTATTTTTTTATTTTTTAATGTATTTGGATCCATTAGTGGTCACCAAATTTGATATGTAATTAATCCTATTTAACATCTTGAAATAGGGATCATACATAATGTTAGGGTGAGGGTGTGTTTGCATCAACCATAATATCCAAGGGTCATATATAAAGTTATAGGTGAAATACTTCTTGTGAAGGATAATTAATTTCTATGTGGAAATAAATAAATATTCCGTTGAAGGGAGAAAATATCTCAAATAAAGTGGAGACGTATTTTTGAGACATATTTTATGAGGAATAATGTAATTAATAGTTCATTCTAAAGTAGGATATTAATGACATATCACTAAATTCTTATTCATGTTTGATATCTAGTTACTCATACCTACTATTGAATTTAAAGGATGCTTGATCTGTGTTGCAATATGAAACTTAGAATATAAAATGATATTTGGAATTTGTGCACTATTAGAGATAGAGGTTGAGATTTATTCTTGATTAAATCAACCAACCTAATTATACCTTTTGGATCATATTCCTAAGAATTCCAACATGAGATCATTTGTTAAGATGTTCTCCCAAGGCATTGATTTGTAAACTACCATTATTATTCCACAAGGGGAAATTTATCACAATATATCTTGTAATATTCCATCATTCCATCACAAATATATTTATTTTTCATCATTCTCAGATAATCTAAGGCATTTTCAAAAAGGAAATATATTATTTATTTTATTGAATTTGTTTTCTACAATATAAGAAAACCCATTAAACATGGTTGAAAAGTGGACGTTATGCATAGAAGTTTATTGTTATTCCAATTTGGGACATGCAGTGATTACTTATGTACTATACAATATTGTGATGAAAAACGTCCTCGAATGGGAAAGGAATGTACCTCGAAAGACAAAAATAAATGAAGCATATTATATTGCACTGATAGAAGACTTAGCAATATATAGGGATTATGGATCCAATGGAATTGTAGTCTTCACCATTTATGAACTTGTGTGTAACCAGATGAAAGGCATGTTCCAAGTAAAAAAGGAGAAGTTAAATAGCTACATAGAGAAGCAAAAAAAAATTCTAGTCAATTTCAATCATTTAGCGTAAGTCGTGCAAATGTTAATAGGATGTCAAGTGATCTATTGTATGGGGAAATGCCAATTCATGAATTTTGTGTGAGATGAATTAGTGTCAAAAAGAAATCCATTAAAATATATTGATGGACATTGTAAGATATCCCTGATATGTGTGTGTTTTTTAGTTATAAATGTGGTGTCTTTAATGACCACATGTTTTATTCAATACTATAATAAGTGTGCCACCACTATGTAATCACAACTTGGGGAATTATTAGGTGAATTATCAAGACCTGACATGTTTAAAAAAAATTATATCTAATTCTCAAAATTTGCACTTTAGCATTTGTGTTTTTAGTCTTGAGTATATTTGAATGAAGAATTTACACCAAATGATTTTGAGGAAACCTTTAGATAGTTACATTTATTTGTCAAATTTTTTGAATTCTTGACATTTTTAAATTCATGAGGTAAAATGGTGTTCGATGCGTAAAACATGGTCACAACCTTATTGTTCAAGGCATCAATGAGATAGAGCATCAACTGAGTCTCGAGCGTCGACTAGAGGGAAACTTTCTATGCATGTTGACGAGATTGGTCGTGGATTGAGGAGAGTATCATATGAATAAGGGGAGGGCTATCATTCATTACATCATCATTGTCGTATATATATGTTTTTGTGTAAACTTAAATGATATTCATAGAAATATATGTACATACATACATAATTTATTTTTATTAATTTATAATAAATTCCATCATTTTTAGGAGCATCTCTCACTAGGTTGATGAGATTATCATATCAATCAATGGAGTATCATTGTTCACATCATCATCCAACGGTATATATATGTTTATGTGCATTTACTTAAATGGTAAACACGTGGAATCATATGTACATACATATCAAACAGATTTTTGTCAATTTAACTTATGAATTTATAATTTCTATTTTTTTTAGAAGCATCTCTCCCTAGGTCGTCATGTGAGGGTGCTCAGCATTATCCCTATGGTCAATAAGCTTAATCAAATCATGCAATTGGGCATGATGGTTCTCAGCCATCATCGGATGGTTGTGAATCACAATCATATCATCATGATCCTTGTTTTGGTAAATTGTATAATAATAAATAATTATGTTAAAAAAATTTGTACACATAAATAAATTATATGTACATACACATGTACATGTCTATCTTGCATGTGTATAAATACAATTAAATGTTTTAATATTTATGTAATTATATTGAAGCAGGGGGTGAAATGCTAACCGAAGTCAACAAAGTTGATGCAAGGCAATTCAAGAAGAAGACCATATGTAAACTACCACATATCTATCTGATATTATTGACGAGATTTCTTAGGAAATAAACATCCAATAGTGTACATTAGATAGATAACAAATCATTATTGAAAATTGAATAAATATCTTGGAAGTTTGGAGCTCCCTGCAGAGAGTCAGCAAAACTTACAAATAATTTTGCACTCTTTAAGTACATTCCTTGATATATACAAGAAACTTCGGCATAGAACTGATGGATTTATAGATCTATGATGAGGCATAGAAAGGAAATGGTGATGGGTCCTTATAAATGGGTCGAGGCAAGTAGGAGGCTTACAAAAACACATGTCAAATCTATGTTTAATTTCAAAGAAGTGTTGAAAAGAAAGATGCTCAAGGTGAAATGTTTCAAGCACCTTGAAATAACCCGCCATTTATATGATAGTTTCCTTCTAGTGTATGGAAAGTTTTCATGGAATGAAGATGTTCCACATTATTTTTCAAAATTATTTTATTCATAATTATTTTTGGATATGAAACCTTATTATACTGGCCTTCCATTTGAATTTTATGATACTAAGAGAGGTCGAACATATGAACATAAGGGTTCATTAAGGGATACTGAATTACCTCATCCTTCACCTCCTTTTGTACCTAAACCTCCAATTGGTAAATTTCAAAGATGGATGCCACTTCTCATATTCGTCGAGAAGCAAGGGAAACCATTATAGACAACATACATAGTGCATTGACTAGAATTGATGTCAGTCTAAATCGACAAAGAAGATGAGTTGATGAACGTGCTAATTTTGTATTTAAATCATATGTGGATATAGATAATATGAATATTTAAGAGGTTAAAGAATATGCAAAGGCTTGTCATGATCGCTGGAAAGACCTAATTAGTCATGAGGAAGAGGGATTGTGATCGATATGTGTTAAATTTTAGGGTGGATATTTTAATGTAATGTAATGTATGTGCTAATGTTGATTCACATAAATTTTGTAAAAAAATTCAAATATAATCTAACATGAATGTATCACATGTTCACCATTTGCAGTTAAATCATTTGTTGAATGAATTTTTTGATAATATGACAGGTGTCGGGTTCAAGTTCAAATGAAGATATGTTGAGAGATGTTAATTTTTTTTAAAGATCACGTTGATACTATTAATTTAATTTTATTATGTCGGTATTGTGAAGACATATTTGTAAAAGAAATAATTACATATAATTTAATGTTAATAGATTTCTATTCCGTCCAGAATTTTTGACACATCACAACTCTCTTCCTCCCTATTAGGAGATGTGTCAAATATTGTCTTGTCACTGGTATTGAATATTTCAAATTTGTTTTCTTATAAATTGAAGTAAGTTTTGTTAAAAATTGATATCTCTACCTTACCATTTTAAAATTTTAAAATTTCAGGTTTCTGGAGACAAGTCACCTTCTCTGGGGACATTAGCAATGGAGTCAACTATGGGAATAGGATCGTCTAGACGATTTGGAAAAGTTCTTGCAATTCTTTTAATATTGCAAGTTTAAGAATTTTCATGCGTAATTTTCATTTTTAATATATACATGTACGTGTGTTGTTTGGGGCATCCATGAGGGCATAATGTTGGGCGAACTCCATGATATATTACATGGAATTTCAAACTTGAGTCAACTATGGGGATTAGATCATCTAGAGAATTTGAAAAAGTTGTTACAATTTTTTTAATATTGTGATTTTATGCATTTTCATTTGTAATTTTAGTTTTTTAATATATATATTTATATCTATTAGGGTATCCATTGTTGGCATTATGATGTATGTGTTGTACTTGATGGCAACCCACTTATAGCAGAACGACTCACTTGTATATGGTAACTAGATGAATCTACAGAAGAGATATCAGATGCGACAGAATGCATGACAGTAGTGTTTACAAATGTGATGAAATGCAGGGTAGCTTCAAGGAATCAGTTTAGAAGGCAACTCACTCAGATGAAAGATCATAGTATACCAGGTTAACAACACAGAGTTACAGATTAGATTGCACAAAATGAAGAAAGAGAGGTATATGTATCACCATTGGCCAAGCTGCATATACACACGGGTTCACTTTATACAAGTCGCGTATATGTTCGATCTGAACCAAGGGTGAGCCCTAGCGTTTGATGAAGGATAAGATCTAATGTTGTATTAGGATCTTAATGGTTGAAGTGAATTATCTTTATGTGGCTTTTTCATGTATCTGAATAGTTGGCGCATGTTGTATTTTGCAAATATGATGATTTGCGTATGACTGATGTCTGAAATAGTTGTAATGTTTAAATCATCATTTACAGATCTGTACGCAAGTTCACTTTAGAAAAGTATCGTATACATGTTGGTTCTGCATATCAAAGCAGCGTATACATCATAAATTTGATTTTCAGATCTGTACACTGGTTCGTGTTGAGGAAAGCACGTATGCATGCAGGTTCGACACATGAAAGCAGCGTATACCTTATAAAATACGTTTTAGTTGCTTCTGTTTGCTGTTGCAGTGTTCTGGATTCTGGCTTGGGTTTTGGTTACTGTATTTTGGTGATAGTATTCTTAATGATCAGATTGATGGGCTGTCAAAGTGATTGATTGATTCGGTTGTGGTTGGTTTGAAAGGTGATTGTTGATGCAGATATATTTGATATTATGTTGTTGATGGATCCAGTCTGAAAATTTATGAAACGTGGTCCCTGGAAGAAAAAGGAGAAGGTCGTAGCCTTATGTAGGTCGGCACCTAATACTAGTAAACACATCGGCTAGTATAAGATCTAGGGGGTTGTAGCTCCCTTCCAGTAGAAGCTGGAGAATGAGAGAAGGTTGTAGCCTTCTGCAGGTAGAAGCCTGCTTACTAGTATAAGACTGCACCAATACAAAAACTGTAAACATAATTTTCTTATTAAAAGAAGACAAAGACGATTATAGTAGGTGGTTTTCACCCACATTGGGTTTCCACCTTATATCTTGGTGTTCATGTGTGTTTCTTATGTGTAATGCTTTAATCTGTTTTTGCTACACTATCTAATGAATTCCTGAAATATTGATTAAAATTTAATACATGATAATTTGGGTAAATCAAAATATCTCTGCACATACAATGGTTGCATTAAGTACAGTTGTGTATACACGCTAGTTCACTGAGCTGAAGTAGTGTATACAAATTAGTTTTCAAAATTAAATTATTGATCTAATAATACTGATTCACCCTCCCCCTTAGTATTATTTCCAACAATTGGTATCATAGCAACTCCTTCAGAAGAAGCTCGATCACTTAAAGGAAGATCCATCATCACGAGTAATCAAGAAAGCAGGGGATCCATCAGACCGCCAATATTTGATGGGAGCAACTTTGTTTATTGGAAGGTAAGAACCATAGCCTATCTTCAATCTCTTGGAACAGATGTCTGGGAAATCGTGGAAGGAGGATATACGTTTCCATTAGCAATTCCTACTGATACAACAGGTAAAAGGCAGTATGAAGCCAGTGCCAAGGCTGTCAATACATTATTGGGAAGTATGTCACAATCAGAGTTTGTCAAAGTTATGCAGCTCAAATCTGCCAATATGGGACAAAATCGTTCTAAGCTATGAAGGAGACTCTTAGGTAAAATGTGTTAAACAACAAACTCTCAAAATTCAATATGAAACTCTCAAGATGCACAATGATGAAAGTATAGCTAGTTACTTCTTATGTATAGATGAGATTGTTAATTGTATGAAGAATCTAGGTGAAGAGATAAAGGAAGTTACTTTAGTTGAAAAAGTTTTAAGATCCTTGTCTGCTAAGTTTGAATCAAAAGTATCTGCCATAGAAGAAAAGTAGGATCTACAGACTATCACTATGACACAGCTACACGAAATATTAATTGCCTTTGAGATGAGAAAAGGAGTTCCACCAAATATGAGAGAAACCGCATTTAAAGTTTCAGCAAAAGGAAAAGAATAACTCAATGAATCAAGACATATTTCAGAAGGAGAAGAATAAGCAAACTTTATCAAGAACCTTCAATGGGGTTCCGGAAGATTCAGAGGTAAACTACCTTTCAAATGTTTTTCCTATGGTAGAGTCGGTCATTATGCTGCCAAATGTCCTCATAAAGATAAATATGATAAAGGGAAGGAATCTGCAAAATGGAATAGAAAACAAAGTGTAAGTAAAAACAGTTACTATACTCATGAAGATAGCGATGGTTTATCAAATAGTGATGAAGATGAAAATAGTAATGACTATAGACTTTTGATGGCTTATGAAGATGATGATATCTTGGATACTTTAGATGAAGATGACGTTTATGAAGAAATCTCTAACCTTAAAATATATTTAGAAAAAAATAATATGATTATAAATACCTTGACATACCAACTTGCTAAAAGAGAAGAACACAATGAAAAACTAGAATGTGAGATTGTGGGTCTAAGAAAGGATCTTGAGAAAACAAAAGCTCTCAATCTTAGATTTGCTAAAGGATCAGAAACCTTAAATGAAATTATCAAAGTGCAACGTTCTCCTCTAATAAAGACAAGTCTTGGATATACTAAAGAAGCATCTCAATCACAAAAGTCGTCAACCTCCACTAAAAGATATCCTTATGCAGCAAAGAGTAGTGAACAATTTGACAATCGTCAGCAAAGGCATAAAGCAGATCATCAAATAAACCGGGCTCAATTTACTTCAAGGATGAATGGAAGCCACAACCAACCTTACGTAAATCGTACTCAATTTTCTTCAAAGATGAATATCAATAGAAACTGCAATCACCAGGTCAATAGATTCGATAATCGCAGGAACTTCTTTAATGGTCAATGTTTCTCATGTCATAATTTTGGACACAAAGTTGCTCAATGTGTTGGTTACAAAACCATCATGACTAGAGAAGCACGAAATCAAAGGAATGTGACAGGGATCAAAAAAAGTTCCTATAATAACTTTTCTCTACTTGAAAATGAAATAGAATGCTCAATCTGTAACAACTTTGGCCATGAAGAATTTGAATGCAGAATCAAAATTCAGCAAATATTTCAAAACGAGCAAACTCCATTAAATACAAAAATATGGAGAAAGAAAGAACCACAAACAGAAAGATGTGGTATAGCCTTATGCAGAAGGACAAGAAAACCAGTGGTACTTTGACAATGGATGCTCAAAACACATGACAGGTGACAGAGAAAAACTACACTCATATAATGCCTTAGAAAAGGAAGAGAGTGTCTCATTTGGAAATGACATTCCTGCTATCATAAAAGGTAAAGGATTTGTTTTATTGAAATAAAAAGTTAAAGCTGGAAATGTTATGTATGTTGATGGCTTAAAACATAACCTGTTGAGTGTGAGTCAAATGTGTGATCAAGGAAATGAAGTAGTGTTTCGATCAAATGGATGTGTTGTTCATGAGCTTGATATAGGAGAAACTATGATTAAAGGTACAAGAACTCCAAACAACCTATACATACTCAAGGGAGGAAAACAACAATGTTATCTAAGCAAAAATGATGAAAACTAACTATGGCACAGAAGATTAGGACATCTAAGATTTTCTCAAATAAGAAAAGCATGCAGATTCCAGGTTGTTCGAGATCTTCCAGATATCAACATTCCTAAAAATACTATACACAAATCATGTTAATTCGGTAAGAAAAGCAGATCTCAATTCATCGAAAAGGAAGGATCAGCTAGTAAGCGTCTTGAACTTGTTCATACTGATTTATGTGGACCATCAAGGAAAAAGTCACCTCGTGGAGAAGGATACTTTATATTTTTCATTGATGATTTTTCCAGAATGTGTTGGATAGGTCTTCTAAAGAATAAAGATGAAACATTTGAAAAGTTCAAAGCCTTCAAAGCTTTGCTTGAAAATGAATCAGATTGCAAAATCAAATGCCTTAGATCTGATCGAGGAGGGGAATTTGCCTTGGATGAATTCTTTGACTTTTGTCGACAGCATGGAATAAAAAGGCAGTTCTCCACTGCAAGGACTCCTCAGCAAAATGGAGTAGTTGAAAGGATGAACAGAACTATTCAACAAATGGCTTGTGCTATGCTATAGGAATCTAGAACTCCTGCAACCTTCTGGGGTGAAGCTGCATTCGCCACCATCACTATTCTCAACCAAGCAAATGTTCGGGTAAACAACACTCAAACTTTGCATGAACTTTGGTATGGTAAAACTCCTACGATAATGTACTTCAAAGTTTTTGGAAGCAAATGTTACATGAAAAGGAATGATGAAAAACTTGATAAGTTTGAACCTAGAGCAGATGAAGGTATTCTTCTTAGCTACTCTTCTCAAAGTAAAGGATATAAATCTTATAACAAAAGACTTGGGGAAAATATTGAAGGTATTGGTGTTGTAGTTGATGAAGCATGCAAAAATCCAAAACAAATAAAAACCGAAGATCATGACAATGAAGAAGATGAGGATCATTTTCCCACATCAAATCACACTGATTCTAAAGAAGAAACCAATGAAGCACCGGAAGAAGAGATAATGATAGAAGAAGAGTCTTCGTCCGGGTATGTTCAGAAAAATCATCCAGAAACTCAAATTTTGGGGGAAAAAGGGGCAGGTGTGCAGACAAGAAGAACTATTTCCGAAACCTAAAGCTATCTAGCATGATATCTTTCATTGAACCTCAAAATGTGAATGAAGCACGCAGAGATGAATGTTGGGTCAAGGCCATGAATGAAGAACTTGAGAAAATTGAAAACAATAATACTTGGGAATTAGTTCCTAGACATCATGATAAGAATATCATACGAACTAAATGGATATTAAAAAAAAAGCTGAACAAAAATGGAGAAGTTATTAGAAACAAGGCCAAACTTGTTTGCAAAGGATATGCTCAACAAGAAGGTATAGATTTTGAAGAAACTTTTGCACCTGTTGCTAGACTTGAAGCCATAAGAATGTTTCTTACTCTTTCTAGTTTTCAGAAATTCAAAGTATAGCAAATGGATGTAAAATCTACCTTTCTTAATGGAGACTTAGAAGAAGAAGTCTATATTGAACAACCAGAAGGATTCATTCTTGGAAATGATGCAAAACTTGTATGCAAACTCATAAAAGCTCTCTATGGTCTAAAACATACTCCAAGAGTATGGTATTACCGTCTTGACAAATATCTCCACCAATAAGGTTTTTCAAAGGGATCAACAGATACCAATCTATTTACAAAAATGGACACTGATAAATTGCTAATAATTGTTGTGTATGTTGATGATATCATTTTTGGTAGCAATGAAGAATCCATGAGTCAAAATTTTGCCTCAGTAATGCAACAAGAATTTGAAATGTCCTTGCTTGGTGAGCTCACCTACTTTCTTGGTCTACAAGTTCAGCAGAATAAAAATGGTATTTTTCTCTCACAAACCAAATATCTCAAATAGATCGTGAAAAAATACGGCATGGAAGATTCTAAACTAGTATGTACCCCAATGGTAACAGGATGCAATCTTAGCTCAAATGATGAATCAACAATAGTACATCAACCAACTTATAGATCCATGATTGGCAGTTTGCTTTATCTAATAGGTACCTGACCGGACATCATGCATGCAGTGGGAATAGTTGGAAGATTCCAAGCAAAACCCTAAGGAAACACATCTTCAGGCAGTCAAAAGGATTTTCAAATATCTTTAAGGAACACAAAACTTTGGTTTATGGTATCCTAGAGATACAGATCTTACACTTTATGCATATATAGATGCAGATTGGGTAGGAAACGTTGATGATAGAAAAAGTACTAGTGGTGGTGCATTCTATATGGGTTTCAGGTTAGTGTCTTGGTTCAGCAAGAAACAAAGTTCAATTGCATTATCTGCAGCTAAAGTAGAATACATGGCTACTGCATCTTGCTGCACACAACTACTTTGGATGATGAAAACCTTGCAAGACATTCAGATCACATGTACTCCACCTACCTCCATTCTACGTGATAATACAAGTTCCATTAATATTTCAAAGAATCTAGTCATGCACTCGAAGCCCAAGCACATACCCATCAAATATCATTTTCTACGTGAACAAGTTCTTGAAAAATAGGTCAAACTGGAGTATGTTCCCTCCAAAGAACAAGTTGCTGATATATTCAATAAACCACTGCCCAGAGAGACATTTGAATATCTCAGACAAAAGTTGGGAGTATTTGCTGCATCATCTTGCTGTTAAACCCTAATTTCTTCAAAGAAAGGTGGTTATACACAAGTTTCGTAAAGTGTAGTCGAGTACATATGTGGGTTTCTGTGGGCAGAGTCGTGTATATGCTGGTTTGAAGGAGAATAGTGGGCTAGACTAAAAAAAAAGGGGTCTGCCATGTTTCTGTCAATTATCTGCTTTGTTTGATGATTGTTTCACTTTGTTGATAACATGTGGAAATATATTGGTTCTCATAAAGTTGTTGATAACTTGTTGAATCTATGATTGATGATGATGCTTTGATATCTCATACTTACATATGTAATGATCAGATATGACAGTGAACAAGTGGAACATGTTTAGGGGGAGAACATGGTTGATGATATTTTGGGAACTAATGATGGACATATACAGGTTGCTGGTCTAGATGCTGACTGAGAGATTCTACTGATGGTGCAGATCATATGATAGTTGCTTATGACTATCATGGTCTTGTTTTAGATATTTGGTCTTTGTTATATAAGTCATGTACATATTTTAATGTAAAGGTCATGAAAAGACCTAATTTGTAACCCCAATATGCATGGGATGAATGATGTAATGTTTGTGACAATTGTATATCTCCGCTTGGTTGGGTGGATGAGTCAAATTTGGTATATCCCCACTTGGTTGGGAGATGGATGTATGTATGAGTCATTGGTGACAGGAAGGTCATTTTTGATGTATGTATAGAGTCATCTTCTTCTTTAGAACATCATTTTGCAGACTTTGCTTATGTTCAGGGGGAGCATGGACTTGATCATGGGAGCTCAATCAGCACACTTCAACATATCAGAGATTTCAGCACACACTCAAGGGGAGCATGACCCTTTTCCCTTGATGTCAAAGGGGGAGAGTGACTTGGTGTGGTTGTTGTTGCCATCAAGTCCAAAGGGGGAGATTGTTGGCATTATGATGCATGTGTTGTACTTGATGGAAACACACTTATAGCAGAACAACTCACTTATATATGGTAACTAGATGAATCTACATAAGAGATATCAGATGTGACAAAATGCATGATAGTAGTGTTTACAGATGTGATGAAATGCAGGGTAGCTTCAAGGAATTAGCTTAGAAGGAAACTCACTCAGATGGAAGATCACAATATACTAGGCTAACATCATAGAGTTACAGATCAGATTGCACAAAATGAAGAAAGAGAGGTATATGCAGGTTCACCATTGGCCAAGCCGTGTATACACGCAGGTTCACTGTATACAAGTTGCGTATACGTACACATGCACTTTCACAAAAGGAAAAGCGTGTATACCTTGGAAAACTAAGTTTTTGGTTTGAAGTATTTGGTCCATGGTATTTTGATCCATGGTATTGGTCCGAGGTATTGATCCTAGGTATTTGATCCAAGCTATTGGTCCTAAGTGGTTTTGGTTCATGGTATTGAGAAAGGCCTAAAACTATAAAAGGAGGAGAAGATCATTAGGCCAAGATACACAAGCATTGAATATCTGATGAAGTGTGAGATCTAGTATGCAGGTTATTGGGTTATGGTGCTTTTCTCAATCTGGACCAAGGATGAACCTTAGCGTTTGATGAAGGATAAGATCTAATGTTGTATTAGGATCTTAAGGGTTGAAGTGAATTATCTTTATGTGGTTTGCTCATGTATCTGAATATCTGGCGCATCTTGTAGTCTGTAAATATGATGATATGGGTATAACTGAAGTCTAGAATAGTTGTAATGTTTAAATCATCATTTACATATCTGTACACATGTTCACTTTAGAAAAGTAGGGTATACACGTTGTTTTTGCATATGAAAGCAACGTATACATCATAAATTTGATTTGCAGATTTGTATGCTAGTTTGTGTTGAGGAAAGCGCGTATGCACATAGGTTCAACACATGAAAGCAGCGTATACCTTATAAAATATGTTTTAGTTGCTTCTATTTGTTGTTTCACTGTTCTAGGTTTTGGCTTGGGTTCTGGTTATTGTATTCTGGTGATAGTATTCTGAATGATCAGATTGATGGGTTTTCAAAGTGACTCATTGATTTGGCTGTGGTTGGTTCGAAAGGTGATTGGTTGATGCATATGTAATTGATATGATGTTGTTGATGGATCTAGTCTAAAAATTTATGAAACATTGTCCCTAGAAGAAAAAGGAGAAGGTCATAGCCTTTTGTAGGTCGGCGCCTACGTACTAGTAAATACATTAGCTAATACAAGAGCTAGGGGGTTGTAGCTCCCTTCCAGTAGAATTTGGAGAATGAGAGAAGGTTGTAGCCTTCTGCAGGTATAAGGCTGCATACTAGTATAAGACTGCACCAATACAAAAACTGTAAATAGAATTTTCTTATTAAAAGAAGAGAGAGATGATTACAGCAAGTGGTTTTCACCCACATTGGATTTCCACCTTATATCTTGGTGTTCATGTGTGTTGCTTATGTGTGATTATTTAATCTATTTTTACTACACTGTTCAATGAATTCCTCATATACTGATTAAAGTTCAATACATGATAATTTGGGTAAATCAAAAGATCTCTGCACATACGCTAGTTGCTTTAAGTACAGTCACGTATACACGCTAGTTCACTGAGCTGAAGTAGCGTATACAAATCAATTTTGAAAATTAAATTATTGATCTAATAATATTGATTCACCCCCCCTCTCAGTATTATTTCCAACAATCCATGAGGGTTCAATGCATAGGGAACACCAAGAGGTATTGCATGGAATTTGAAACTTGAGTCAGCTACAAGGATTGAATCGTCTACATAATTTGAAGACATTGTTACAATTTTTTTAATATTACAAGTTCATGCATTTTCATGTGCAATTTTTAAATTTTTAACATATACATGTACATGTGTTGTACAAGGGTTCCACAATATCGCAATGAAGGGGGAACACCACGAGGTGTGTTGGATGGAATTTGAAAACTTTATAATTTTGTTTTGATGATAAAATTCTCATTTAATTTTAATATATTAAAATTTAGTTTAAAAGTACACAATCTTATTTATATATGCATATTACACATGGTGTGCAGGGAACCCATGAATCTGATGATAACACGAGGATGTTAGTATATCGTATATTTCAGTAAGATTCTCTTTGATGCAATTTTTTTTTGACAATCTTTTTATTATATTAATGTTATCTTGATGTAAATTTTAGACATATTTAAAGTAAATATATGGATTATGAATTGATCACTTTGATACATATTTTTATTTGACAATTTTTTACTATATTTACTTTTATATTGATATAAATTTTGGACATATTTTACATAGAATTCTTTATTATGAATTGATCTTTAATATGCTAATTTTGGAGTTTATACATTTTTTATGATAATTCTTATAACTCTAGTAGAATATAATATGGATTTAGTTTCAAATTATTAGGTTTTGTGAAGTTATTTTGTGAAGTAGTTTAATGAATAGTAAAATTTCAAATTACAAAACATGGTGCTTTTTTCATTCGTGAATCTTATCATGGTATAGATGTCTAAAACAATCATAACTTAAAATTGCATTATAAAACATGATATACATTTTTCATTCATGAATAGATAATCATCTTCTATAGAAGATACTATGGATGTGGGTTGATACTTAACTTTTAATATAAAGTTGTTGAGGCAAACATATTAATATAAAATTGCATTATAAAACATGGTACATTTTGCATGATGCATGGTTTGATGCTTAAAGGTTTTACATTTAGTTCATGAATATGAAGCAATAAAAGTAAATTTGCATTTACTTGGTACATTTTTTATTTTGATGCTTTTATAATGTTAGAAGAAGATAATATGGATTTGAGTTGATTCTTAGGTTTCGTGAAGTTTTTAATGAAAAGCGAAATTGCAAATTACAAAACATGGTACATTTTGCATTCATGAATCTTATGATGGTGTAGATGTCTAAAAAAATCATAACTTAAAATTGCATTATAAAGCATGGTAGACATTTTGCATTCCTGAATAGATCATCATATTGTGTAGAAGATTTACTATGGATGTGGGTTAATACTTAACTTTTAATATAATGTTTTTCAAAGTAGACATACTATAAAATTTCATTATAAAACATGGCACATTTTGCGTGATGCATGGTTTGATGCTTAAAAGTTTTACATTTAAGTTCATGAATATGAAGCAATGAAAGTAAATTTTCATTTAGTTGGTACATTTTGCATGATGATTCTAATAATGTTAGTGGAATATAATATAGATATGGTTTGATCCTTAGGTTTTGTGAAGTTGTTTTAACAAGTTGTTTAATGAATAGCAAAATTGGAAATTACAAAAAGTGGTACATTTTGTATTCATGAATCTTACCTTGTTATAGATGTCTAAAACAATAATAACTTAAAATTCCATTATAAAACATGATATACATTTTGCATCCACGAATAGATAATCATATTATATGGAAGAGCTACTATTGATATCAATTGATACTTAACGTTTAATATAAATTTTTTCAAGACAAACATACTATAAAATTGCATTATAAAATGTTGTGCATTTTTCATGATGCATGGTTTGATGCTTAAAGGTTTTACATTTAAGTTCATGAATATGAAGCAATGAAAAAAAAATGCATTTAGTTGGTACATTTTGCACGATGATTCTTATAATGTTAGTAGAAGATAGAATGTATTTGGGTTTATTCTTAGGTTTTGTGAATATTTTTTGTCAAGTTGTTTAATTAATAGTAAAATTGCAAATTACAAAACATGGTACATTTTTCATTCATGAATAGATAATCATATTGTATATAAGAGCTATTATGGATGTGGTTGATACTTAAATTTTAATATAAATTTGTTCAGAGCAAACATACTATAAAATTTCATTATAAAACATACATTCTAAGGCACCTTCTTTGTCTTAAAGTCACTTACTATGGTATTTTTCATGAAATGTGAGAAAAAATAGAGATTGAGATTAAAATTTGCAATACTGAATGACGTGAAGTTGCATTAATCTCAATGTGGTCCTAACTTTTCTCTTAAAGTAAATTAAATTTCCAAATATTAAATACTATTTGTAGAGCATGCATTAATAGTATTAATAGGTTTTGTATGTATTGCATGTATAGGACAAACACAATAAAATGCATATTTTTGAGCTATCAAGGTATACAAGAGATAAAAGTTAGAAATTTATGGTAGTGTGATTTTAATAAAGTAAATAATGTTACTAAGATAGCGCTAAAAATATTTGAAAAGATAAAATGATGACATAAAAAAGAAAAATGCAGTGCAAATGTGATAGGTGTATAATAAAAAACAAACAAGAAGATTGTGATCTTCTACATTCTTACATTATAGTAGTATTTAGGATCTTTGAATTTCTTTTTAACTTAACAAAAAAGCCATCATATTAATGAAAACATTTTTTAATACCTAGTCTTCATAGGTTTTCATATGGAGATGGCACAACCAAAATAATGATTGTTAAGGTTTGAATTGACCTATGCAACAATATAACCATATCAAATGTTGATTGAATTTTATTCCACGACCTTTCATTGAGTCATAAATATTATCAAAGAAATATTATAAAACATGTGTATCATGTGTATGATCATTGTTGATATAAAAATGATATTCTTTAACAACATGTCGATTCTCATTGGTACTTTCTATATGATCAATATTTTTTTAAGCATGTCTATATAGAACATGGAAAATAAGAGAGACTTCTTTAGAATGATAATATTCACTATATATTTCATTTTGTGGAACAAATGTGTAATTTTCTCTAAAATCAACTATCGAGAAAATGGTCCCTAGTGGAAACTTTTAATGGGATTTTTTGAATTGTAGGTCCTACCATCAAGCTCTAAGAGAATGCTTGGTTTATTTATAAATTTATATCACAAAATTCTTACAAAACTCTCTCATAGAAGTTTATTCTTCTTGTAAATCAATCCTTCTAGCACTTGTACTACTACTTGAACCAATTGATGTATGTATATACTCATACCTCTTCCATTCCACTTTTATGTTGGACAATGATTGATCATTCATATCAATAGGATATGTGTTGTGAAACAAAGTCAAATTTCCACAATGATCACATTTTTTACCACCAAAATATTTCTTTTGCTAAAATAATTTATGGTTTTCTCTTCCACATAGAATTTGGGATATGAAATCATGGACAGTGGAAGGAGGAGGTGAATTTTTCCAAAATGTTTTACCAAAATTAAGGAAGATATCATAACATAATTGAAATTCGACATGATAACGACAATAGCAAGTGTCACATATAGTGATAGGTTTAACATACCATGGTTTTTGTTGCACAAAAGTATTGATTGAGGCATTAATTCCATGATTCTCTTCTTTAAACTTATTAAACAACTATGTGAGTGGTGTCTAGGATATGTTTTTCATGTTCTTCATACTTATTTTATGCTATTCTTATGATCCACGTGGATATTGGTGATCACCTACCAATCCCACTTAGACCCCACCATTGTTTCTTTCATTTTTTTAGTTTCCTTAATTGTAGCACAGTTTACTATTTTTAGCAGTTTTTCGGATCTTAAACTTCCGGAGCTGTTTTGAGGCCCTAAATGACATTTTTTTGGTAATCTACTGCTAACGATTTCTTATATCTAAAATCATCTCTTTCGTCGTAGTTCTTGGAGAGATTTTTCCAATGTGGTATTATGTTCGTCAAACAGAGATAATATGACCAACTCGCGACCCTTGGTCTTATCTGCATCACATCCCTTTCTTTTTTTGAAACACATGAATTTGTCATCCAATATTCATATATCATTTTTTTAACATTTCTCCATGTCTATAGTTGTATGGTTACCTGCAAATAACTGTCCAATGAGAAAGCTCATCATTTTGATCTATTTGCAATTGAAATTTCCTAATCTTGTGCAATGTTTTTCATGAGATACATAATGCTTTTTCCATAGATTTTATCAGATAATTTTCTTTGGTAGTTGATGAAACCATTATTGTTTGTATTGCTCTACATGCATCTAGATTAATTTTCTTTCTATATCTTCCAATTGAATTTAGAATACTACTTATATTTTGAATCACATTTTACTTCACCTTTTTATCTTTCATTTATTCTTGAATTCCCAATAGTGTTATAGCTTCTTTTAATTTCTTTGGTGTTAAGAGACCTCTCAAAATTTGAGCTTGAACTGTCACATTTTCATATTTGAGGAACTTATTAATAATGAACTTAACATGATATCGTATAACATGGTCAACTCTTTTATATCCATATGTTTCATTTTCGATTTTTTCAAACATCTAATCATCGATATTGATTTCATCTATACATATGAGAATTTAATGTAAATGAGTATAAATATACATTAAAGAAGTAAATTAAAAAATAGAGTTCATGAAATTGAAACTATTAAATATATATAATTTCAATAATACATGACATACATATACATCCCTACGAGTGGTTCAACTTATTCTTCACTTGTATCTCTTTGAATATCTTCAAGAACATCATCAATCACTCGTTCATTTTCTTCTTCACTTTGTCTTTCAACATTTTCAATCTCATCATCAATGTTATGAGGAAAATCTCTCTCTGTTTACATTGCAAAATATTTTTCAAATTAGTTCATCAAACAAAAATTAAATTCCACAATACATAATTAAATTTTAAATATCATTTATAATATCTACATTTACATACCTTGTTGAAGCTTTTGTTGAAATTGATTTTCCCTTTCAATATTTAAGTGTTCTTCCTTCTTTATTTTGTAATAGTTTTTTGAGTATTCTCTAAGAGCCCCAATCTCTCTAATTCAATCATATTTTCTCTTGCAATTTATTTGATTCCCCATGATAATATAATCTACATATATTTTTAAAAATGAAGCCCAAAAAGGTCACTTTCAAAATGAAGCCAAAAAAATAACTTTCATAATTGAGCCCAAAAAAGTCACTTTCAAAATACATCCAAAAAAAATTTACTATACAAAAATTGGATTCAAAGAAGATTGGTGTTCAAAAGATGGACATGAGGAATGTGAATGAAAGAATCATGTTTTGGCAGAGTTTATTTCTAACTTTTGGTTGAATTTATTACATCAGAGGGTCACATCGTTTCAATTTCATGGCTGATAGAAAATATGGATAGGTTTTTCCACTCAAAATTTTAGATTTTAAGCCAACAATTGTTTTTACATTAAATTTAATATCGGTTTGCGGTAAAGAAATTAGCCAAAATATTTTTTTCCAACTGAATACCTCTAACTCTACAACAACTAGGACTTGTTCAACTCTCTCCAATTTTGGAATGGTTAAACTCTATTAAATACAGTGAATTTACTTTCAGAACCAACACCAACATTTGCAGGATTCAATATACTTTCAGTAGATATAAATTTTATGAAATTTCACAGATATTTGCTAATTTTAACTAATTTTCTAGTAAAATGAATACAAATTTTTTTAAGGTCATTATGATCCAATGAAATCAAATTTTGTATCTTTCAAAATACGTGGTGAAAAAATAAGGAAAATTTATGGTGCATTATTTGGGTACATACTCTTTAATGGGTAGTTTATATATTTTTTTATTTTTAAAGAATACGATGAGAAACATGGTGTGACATTAAACATCTTCAAAATATGGAGTTTTTTCATATTGGTTCAATTCAATAAATTTTAGTTATTATGATATGCATATGATGGTTTTGTAAATATAGCCATACGGAAGTAAAATCTATCTAAATTGTTGCAACTCTTTTTTTTTTTTTTTTAAACACAGGTTAAACAAGAATACATTTGAGCCAAAAAAACATATGGATTTCTATAAATTTCTTTGATTTTTTAAAGATTACACATTCAAACAAACCTGCTAATTGACATATAAAATTAAATAAAATTTTTTTCACAAATAAAACAATAGAAAACTTAAAAATTTCTCACCAATTTTCTTACACCAAAAACACCCAAATTATTCCTTACTATTAACATGATTTATTATATATATATTTTTATATACTAAATTGTTGACACTCCTCTCCAACTGAATTGATTTATGAAAAATGCATTTACAACCAAGTCCTCTCGAGAGCCTGATATTTTATGTATTTGTCTAATCATATATGGCATACATATAGAAATGAGTTCTTCTTTTTAATACTTTAACATTATG
>APFE031265641.1:80004-108205 GCA_000404065.3 Pinus taeda
TACTGAGTATAGGAAGATGTATAGTTTTTTCTCTTTCCAATATCGCATTGATGTGTAGCATTTAAAAAAACAGTAATAACAACAAATGTAATAAGTTGATGTGTTGTCTATTAAGAGGAAGATATATAAAAGTGCACTCTTATTAATAGACAAAATGATATTTTCTTGTGATTTCTTGTTTTTAAAATACATTTTGAATACATAAAAGGAATCATCACTACCAGCACACTTAATCTTTGCAAATTAAATAGATTAAGTTTATGGCTCTTAAAAATTTTGAATCCTATTTTGACAAAATTGAGGGCAAAAAAAAGGCCAAAAATTAATCTAATGTGTATATGTTTTTTTACTTAACATAATATCAATATCTAATATTAAAAATATATATTAGCCATAAATAAAAAATTTGAATATTAACCTTAAATAAAAATTTAATATCATTTAAATAAAAAATATTATTATTATTTTTATAATATATTAATTATTAAAAAAATTGCTTTTAACAACTTTTTATAACATGCTGAAGAAACGTTAAAAAACTTTTCGCAAGGGAAATTTAATTTCACTAAATGAATTTCAGTTTTGAGAAGACATGAGTATTTTAAGGGAAATGAAATTACAAAAGGTTTTTAAATAGAAGTTTGGTATTATTTATAATTTATTAATATAAAATAAGTGCTTAAAAAATTGTGGTTAAATGTTGATTGGTGTTTTTTAAATTGAGTTTTTAATGCATATATGGATTTATTTCTTAAAAAAACACTAGGAACATTGATTGTGAAGAGTTCACTTCTTAAATTTTTTGAGAGGAAAAAATATTGGATTTTTATTAGAGAAATATAAGATCCAACACATTGTTCATAAATGTCATTCAGAAATTTCCATCTTGTGTGACAAAATATGCCCAAGAGTATCAGGTAAGAACAATTTGTAAAACAACAAAAATAAAAACAACATCTACCAAAGTGGACAAAGTTCAGTTGATTGGCCAGTGCTCTACCTAGAAGCATATGAAAAGTGTGTCATTTAAGGCAATATTGGTGTGACCATCTTCCTGATGGTGCCACACTTAGTCTGAAATTCATAAAACCAAAGGTACCCCGAAAGCATTCCGTCGACATCGCATCAACTTCCTTGCTCACCTCCCTGTAAATGTGACAAGTTGATCTAATATTGATGTTTGCCATAAGGAGCCTCATCCACTCAATCCATCTTGAAAGGGAAGGAGGGTAAAATTCAGTAAGACCCTAGATGCGCAGAATGAAAAATTTGGAGTCCCCAAATACATGCAAATTATCAATCTTCCTCTCCTTCGAGAACGAGAGTAAGCCCCATAAAGCCATTATCTTTGCCCTAGTGTTGGTGCTAATTCCTCCATTCTAGAACATATCATACTGAGAGACCTCATTTAGTCTCAAGATCGCACCACACCCACATTTGCCTAGTTGAGGCACCCCACTGAAAAATCCTGCAGGTAAAAGGATCTCATGGGGATTCTTGTGATGTGAAGTTTCTTTGATCTTATCATGATCCTTGGAATAGGAGGACACTTGAGCAAGAATCCTATGACATGTCATACTTTTATTGATTGGCCTAGCCTCAAATATGTGCTTGTTTCACACATTCCATATTTCCTAGACAACTTATAATGGTATCTCCTTGTAGTTCCCACATATAGCAGACAATTGACCAATACAATTCTCCATACCGTATGAACTTCTACCGGGGATCATTATAATGAGAGAAATGTGCTCCCAAGTATACTGAAAAATGGGGCATAGTGCAACCCAGATTATGAGCTTTCTCTACATAGAGTGCACATTCCTGAACCCATACTTCCCTTGTTCTATAGGTTGTCCCATGTCACAACTTTGTTACTTCATACCAACCACTCAAATAAGATGATTTTGAGTGGGATTCGCCACTTCCAAAATTTATAAAACCAAGCTGTGTTATGAAGATGTGGTGCTTGTGTTACATAGAATTGGTATGCATCTGCCACAATGATCGAATGGTTAAGTAGCCTACCTCCCCATATGCAGTGCTCACCATTATCTCGATGAGAGAGGCCAGCCAATCGAAGTTGTCTAATATACTCCTGTCATTCCTCCACACCTTGTCCATTCAAACCAATGTCCTCTGCCAAACACCAGAGAGGGAAACCTACTAGCCATTGTTTGATGGCCTGATATAGGAAGAATAACCTTTGGATTATATATACTCTAAAATATGGAGACTAAGAAAATGCTCCCCAACAACTCTAGATATATTGTCTGTACCAATTAGAATTCGATGTCATCTATAGGAGCCACCAGGGAAGGATTTTGGCAAAACTCCTCCAAATTAGTGACTCGTGAGTCCTAGGGGATGTCATACTTCTAAATAGAAGCTCAGTGTCATGGCCCCTTAGATATTTGTCATGAATAATTCCTACCAGACCCACCTTCCCTTCAATTCCCTCTAGAAATATTTAGTTAACCGTGCAATGCCAAATATCCTCTGATCCACTAAACCCTAGCCTTCGAATTCCTTAGGGAAGGTCAATCCACTCCACTCGCATAAATGATATTTAGTTATAGTACCTATGTCGATCTAAAGACATCAGGAGATGATAGTGTTTATCTTTGAGAGAATGCCTAGAGGAATCTAGTATAGGTGAGCCCAATAAATAGATAATTATTGAAGAATTGCCTATATGAGCATCTATCTACCTCCAAAAGTGAGCCATATGTGTGTCCATTTGTTAAGCCTCTTCTTGTATCTGTCAACCATCCATTCCCAATCACCATTTTTATAATTATTTGGCTTAAGTCTAAAACCCAAGTAGTTTATGCCAAACTCTAGGGGTGCAGTCCAAATACCAAAAATGTCTGCGATGAATTATATGTCCACCCTATCACTAGAAGAGTAATAAACGACAAATTTGTTACCATTAGAAATTAACCCAGAGGTCGTTCCATATCTGAGAAACATGTAGTGTAAATAGGACCACTATGCTCTAGAAATGACACCAAAAGTTAGGATATCATCAACAACAAAAAACGTGTGATGTAAACTTCCCTAGATATAGCCAAACCCTGAAATAGACCATGAGCCCTCACACCACCGATGTGTAGGCTCAAACCATCAATTACCAGAATAAACAGTAGAGGGGAGAGGAATCACTCTTGTTAGAGACCTCTATCAACACAAAAAAAAGGAGCGGGATAACCATTAACAATAAACGCATAACAAACAAAAGTAATACATGCCACTATCCATTCAACATTATGAGGCTGAAGTCCAATATTGTGTAGAATAAGATGCATATATGACCAATCCACACAGTTGTAGGCCTTATGGAGATCGATCTTTTTTGGAATTTCTAAGTCTAACCCGTTAGAAACCCTTCATGTACTTTCTGATTTATTCCTACCTACTTGTTATGTTAATTAACAAGTTACTTACCATGTAAATACTGGAAATAAATAAAAGGACATGCTCAACACATTACAGATCACCAACTAAAGGAAACAATACAAGCACAGAAGTGACACCATTGTTTTTGGACCAATGTCTCCAAAAAAACCCAATGCAGGAAAACTGGTGCAACTACTCGAGGGTTTTATTATTATGCAGTTTCTGAATACAATATGGGTGCCAAAACTAGCTCAACCAATAGAGAATAATCTTGGCAGTAGTACCTCTTCTTCGGAGACAGATGCTTCGACTAAAACCTCGGATAAACACTTCAGAAGCTCCTCATCTCCAATCTGCCCCATGAAAAACACCAACGTCATCCTCTTCTACCCTCTGAATCATCTTTCCCAGCAATTTTGATAGTTCCCTCCAGTTCCGATTATTCCAAACAGTTCTAGCTTCTTCCCTCTGCGACAGCTTTCCCGGATGTTCCGACAGTTCCCAGCAGTTAAGGCTATTCCTGATAGCTCTGACTTTTGCCCTCTGTGTTAGCTTTCCCCATTGTTCTCATAGGCGTTGGCAGTTCTGGCTGTTCCTGGCAGTTCTGGGTTCTGCCACCTGCATCAACTTTCCCAACAGTTCAGGCAGTTCTTGGCAGTTTCGAATGTTCCTAGCAGTTCCTGCTTCTTCCCTCTGCATCAACTTTTCCGACTGTTTCGGCAGTTTCCGGTAGTTCGGGCTATTCCTGATAGTTCCGATTTCTACCGTCTATGTCAAATTTCCCAATTGTTCCGACAGTTCCCAATAGTTGAGCCTATTCCTGGCAGTTCTAGCTTCTGCCCTCTGCGTCAACTTTCCCAACCGCTTTGGCACTTCCTGGTAGTTCTGAATGTTCCCAGCAGTTCTTACTTCTTCCCTCTGCATCAACTTTCTTGACTATTTCGGTAGTTCCCGGCAATTCCAGTTGTTCCTAGCAATTGTGACTTCTGCCCTCTACGTCAACTTTCCCGGCTGTTGCACTGATCCTCCCAGCACTATCTCTACCTTTCTTCTTCTATATTCACTACCCCTCAGTTGTAACTTTGATCACTCTCTCGACTTCCTTAGCAAACCCTGCCACAAAAATTCCAAATCTTGATCAACTCTGTGTGTTCTCCAAGTGACCCTCAAGCCTCCTCTTATAATTTTCTCGTTGACAAATCAATGGGTGAGATTAAGTCCCTAATCAATGGCTAATATTAGATCTAGCTTGATCCATGACTTTTGGACCATTCTAACACAGTTTTATATTAATTCACATTAATATTTTATTTTCCCTAAGTTTAGACTTAGGGACTCCATTAAAATATTAATTATTTTAATATCTCCCAAATTGTTTACAATCTGTCCAAGCCCTTTCTGGGTATTGGATATCTCATTGCCTTAGCCTCTCCACCAAATTTCGTGGTTAGAGAACATTTGGTGCTACCCTAAATCAACACTCCCTATTAGCGAGGACAGTTCTCTAGCAATACTCCTCACCGAGTATTACTCTGATCATCCGGAATCAGTCCCTGATGTTCGGCTTTCTTCCCATCATCTAGACTATTGTATCTCATACTACCACCCATGTCTCTTCCACTGCCACTGCTACATCTGTACGACAAATCCCTCTACATCTGTGCTACTGACCATGACCCTGCCACTGCCACTGATGCGTCTGCACTGCATCCCCTTACATCATGCTACATCATGTTGTCCATAGCACCTCCACTACTAACTGCTGCACTGCAAATTAGTAACTGAGAAATAAGTAACTAATCTCCCAATTCTGACATCTTTGTCAAGGCAGAGACACTCCTGATGCTGAAGCTCCCTCTGTCACTGACAAGTGCTCCCTCTCTGACCTCTGCACTACTGCAACAACTCCCTGCATCTCGCACCATTGCACACATCTCTGTGCCATCCTACACTAGTGCAACTCTCCTATGCCTCTCGCAGTGTTGCAGCCTGGTAGCCTTGCACTGTTCCGAGAATCCTACATTGTCACTCCCTCTACTGCTCCATCCTCATTTCTCTCTACCGACATCAACTAGTACTGCTACTCCTCATCGGGGCTCCCGTAGCAAGGTATAGTCCAAGAGTTTGGGTACCTCAAGGATGTTGTCCCTCATCGCCTGTAGTCCACCTGACTACAACTCAATGTCTTCCCACTTCTTCTTAAGTGGCACATGAGTACTCATGGCACAATCATCATCCCTCAAGGCAAAGGCCTTGATACGATGTTTATCTACAATGGACAAGGTCCTATCCTTCCAGACCACAAAGTTGGACACTTTATCAAATCTACCCTGATCCCTCATCCCATTCATGGCCATCTCTCTACTCTTCTCTATCGACTCCTTCGAGTCTGTCTACCTCTCGCCTGGAAGTTCTTGGTTTGACACCTACTGAGTCTCTCTACTTCCCATCTGGAAGTTCTCTATTCAGCTCCTCCGAGTCTCTCTACTTCCCATATGGAAGCTCTCTTCTGGACTCCCTCTGAGTCCCGGTTTCCCTCCTATAAATCCTTCTGCCAACTGCCAAATTGCCCCTCTCCAATCGTTTGTACAACTACACCACTGATCTGGATTCCTTGGCTAGAAATCCACCTCAGTAGCAGCTCCCTCTGTTTGGTCTTGCCCTGTTAGGTACTGCTCTGACTACAGTACCCCACCAGATTCACTCTGCAATTTACTCGCATCCTCCTATACCCTAGTAACTGAAGGATTAAGCCACTTGGCTCTGCGCAATCCCAACACCAGCAAATCAGCTCCCCCAGCCAACTACGTCAACCCTCCTAGCCTCTGTGTGGCTCTGTGCGAGCCTAATTCTACCTCCCTTAGCATTTGTGTTGTCTTTCTCTAGCCCAAAATGATGATGCAATCCCTCTATGTCACTCCTTCCTTTGTCGCCTTCTACAAGGATCAACTCTGTTACTCAGGACAACTGATTTTTGTAGCTACTACTCTGCTCGGCTCATGTCCTTAGTTCTCCTGTGATTTGCAACCATGCTATGATAAAATTTTGGAATTTCTAAGTCTAATCCGTTAGAAACCCTTCATGTACTTTCTGATTTATTCCTACTTACTTGTTCTGTTAATTAACAAGTTATTTATCATGTAAATAGTAGAAATAAATACAATTACATGCTCAACACATTACAGATCATCAACTGAAGGAAAAAAGACAAGCACACAAGTGACACCATTGTTTTTGGACTAATGTCCCCAAAAAAATCCAATTCGGGAAAATCGGTGCAACTATCTGAGGGTTTATTATTATGCAGTTTCTGAATACAATCAGGGTGCCAAAACCAGCTCACCCAACAAAGAATAATTTCGACAGTAGTACCTCTCCTTCGGAGATAGATGCTCTGGCTGAAACCCTAGATAAACACTCCGGCAGCTCCTCAACTACAATCTGCCCCATGAAAAACCCCAGCATCAACCTCTAGGGAGTGCATCAGCCTCTTCTGCCATCTGTGTCAGCTTTCCCAGCAGTTCCCAACAGTTCCAGTTGTTCGCGGAAGTTCTGGATTCTTCCCTCGTGTCAGCTTTCCTCGCTGTTCTGGTAGTTCTGTCTGTTCCTGGAAGTTCCAACTTCTGCCCTCTACGTTAGCTTTCCTGGCTGTTCCGGCAGTTCCTGATAGTTTCGACTGTTCCTAACAGTTCGGTCTTCTGCCATCTATGTCACCTTTCTCAAATGTTTCGACAATTCCTAGTAGTTCCTCCTGTTCCCGAGAGTTCTAGCTTCTACCCTCTCTGTTAGCTCCGACTGTTCCGGCAGTTCCTGGCAATTTCGACTATTCCCGATAGTTTCGGCTTCTGCCCTCTACATTAGCTTTCCCGATTGTTGCACTGATTCTCCCAAGACTATCTCTCCCTCTTTTCTTTTGTATTCACTACCCCTCAGCTGCAACTCTGATCACTCTCTCGACTTCCTCAACAAACCCTGCCCTAAAAAATCGAAATCGTGATCAACTTGGTGTGTTCTCCAAGTGACCCTCAAGAATCGTCCTGTACTTTTCTCGTTGACAAATCAACGGCCGAGATTAAATCCCTAATCAATGGCTAAGATTATATTTGGCTTGATCCATGACTTTTGGACCATTCTAACACAGTTTTATATTAATTCACATTAATATTTTATTTTCCCTAAGTTTAGACTTAGGGACTCCATGAAAAATATTAATTATTTTAATATCTCCCAAACTGTTTAGAATCAGCCCAAACCCTTACTGGGTATTTGATACCTCATGTGCCTTAGCCTCTGCACCAAATTTCATGGGTAGAGCACATCCGATGCTACACAAAATCAACAATCTTCATAATCAAGACCTTATTTTTTTTAGTATAGATAGTATGGATGCATTCTTGAGCAGTTGATGTAACGTCATGTATGAGGCTATTCAAAAGAAAAAAAATTATTCCCTTGAAATGTATATGGATAAAGCCACTTTGATGCGTCTTTTAATCACCTTTGATATCAGTTTATAAATAATGTTGCAAAGTGAAATCAGTCTCAAGTCCCCAAAATTCCTCAAAATCGATTTCTTAGGGATGAGAGCTAAGAAATTAGAGCTAATAGTTCTTGTGATGTATCCTTGAGTACGAGATTCTTCAACCACCCCCAAGAAACTTTGTCCCATAAAATCAATTAAATGTATGAAAAACTCCATAGTCCAACCGTTCGGACCCAGGAATTTGTCCCTAGAAAAATATTTAAGGACCAATATAATTTTTGTCGGCTTAACTGGGCCATAGAGGGAATCACTGGATGTTTCATCGAATATTTGTGGGAAATTTTCTAATACCCAGATTTGATCCATATAATAAAAATATTCTCTGGCTTTGTAGAATGACTCAAAGTGATTGAGAGCCTCTCTTTGAATTTCAGGAGTGGAATGCTTAATATGTCCAACCTCAACTTCAATGTGCCAAAAAAAATTAGATTATCTTCTAAGATAAGAGCATTAATTGAAAGTATTAGTGTTCCCATCCCCCTCCCGAAGCGAAACTGCTCTTCTTTTGAGCCTCCAAATTATCTCTTGTATCTTCAAAATTTTCTTTTTTCTGGCTTCCAGAGTCATCAAACGTCCCAAATCCTAACCAGTTGGTAGTCTGTGTTCCATCTCTAGCCCAAACTGAGATATTTAACCTGTGATTTCTTTCAATTCAGAAATCATCTTCTTTTTCTTTTCCCTTTCCCGCTTCCTAGTCTTGCCCTTAATGATATCAAGTTTTTGGGACATTTTACGCATCTCCAAATCATCGGTACTCCCATCAACTTCCATCTAGGTTGACTTAATGAGCTCTAGATAACCATCATCCTCCAACCATATCTGGTTAAACTTAAATGGGATCCTAAGACATAAGTTCTGCTTCCTCCATTGTGGGATTATGGGAAGATGGTTTGAAATGTATTTCCACTAAAAACATGATTTCACATTACCAGAAATCTCCACTAGATTTTCATGTATAAGGAAATGATCCAGTCACTTCCCAATGTGATCTTCCACCTCTTGGAAATTATTCCAGGTAGGCAAGAGGCGAAACTGGAAAATGTAAGCCATATGACGCTCTGCAAAAATATGATAAAGTTTGTAAGTGAGTGGATCTAATCTGTAATGAATACCCCATGACTCTTGAGCCAGGAGAGTCACATTATAGTTATCTACCATAATTAAACCACTAATCTTAAGTAAATAAGATCTCTGCATGCGATCCCAAAATGTAGTGTGTCCCATACATGGTGCGTATGAGTTGAGAAGATGTACATGATAGGAAATCCCTCGAAAGTGTCTAGATATGAGGATGCATCCAAAAGGGCTAAAAGAATGTAAACATGCCCAATGGGGATCCCAAATCGCAATGAGATCTTCAGATGAGCCAACATGGCTAACTCCAACGATGTGCCAGGATGAGAATATCACCCGAAAATATGTGATCACCATGGTGGAATCAATGAGAGTTTATTGTATTAGAATGGCAAATGGCTGCATCAACCGAATCAAATTTCCAATGCACAATTATTTGGAGTGATCCCCCAAACCTATCAGATTCAGAGAAAGAATTTTCATCATGTAATCCTTTATGTGGTCTTCATTGCTTCAAGGGCCCAAGATTCATATGATACTAATATCAGAACATTCAATAAACCAACCGATTCATCAAATAGAGGATGATGGGAAGTAAGGCGACCACAAAAGTGTTTACTTCCTTTCTTACAACTTTTGTGAATCGTGATGTTGCGGGCTGAATATGGATTCATGTGAGGGGAAGAAGGAAGGGTATCTCCCTTGTGAATGGAAAGATATTTGACATCCATGGCAGGGTTGAGAAGGAGGAATTCAATGTCACTCCCCATAGATTTATGAGGGGAGGAAATATGGTTCGGTTCATTGGGAGGGAGAGAGGGTGGGGCGGAAGCTAGTTGCAGGGGGGCATGGAAGGGGAGACGCCTGAATCAGGGGTAGACAAGGGAGGATATGGGGGGACTCCTGCAAAGAAGGATCAATCCAAGGGGGAGAATTCTCAATGGATGGGAATTTTCCTTACGTGGAGGGGCAAGAATTTGAAGCAATAAGGCCTAAAGAGAAATACATTATAGCGAGAGGGGGGAGCTAAAAAATATACATGGAATTTTTCACCATCAAAGGAGGAGAGAGAGAAGATGGATGAGGCATATAAGAAGTGACATCAACCAAATAGTTCTCATTAAAGGAAGAAAGAATACCTCTCGAAGAGTCATCAGTATCCCACACCGTAGAATGGAGATGTTTCCCCCTGGAATGACCAAACCGACATCATGATGCCACCTTATGCTCTCAACCTGATCCCATCAATAACTCATTAGATCGCTAATACGATGAAAATTGAAGATTCTAAAGGGGATTACCCAGTGGCAAATCATTTGTCTAATGTGCAGAGAACCCCATTCAAGGTCGAAATGCTTAGGAAGCACACCCAAGAAATTAACCTCACTAAAATCCATGTGATCCTCTTGTCCCTCGCACCCATAACCTTTAGATCCAGATTAAAAAATTTCCCAATAGATTTTCCAGTCGTCATAAGCGTTCTCTGAGTCCAGTATTCTAGAAGAAATCCTGGCAATTTAACCCACACAATGTCATTTCTAGGAGTATTCAAAATTGGATTAAACCAAATATACCATTTATGAAGCAGTACATATCTCCTCCCATTCACCCAAGGCCTCTTTAGGATATTCTCGGCATTATCAAGGTCAAGAAAATGAAAACTAAATGATGAATTCATAACATCGCTGACCTCCAAATATATATCCCTAGGTTGAAGACCATTTAAGCCTAACCCATTCTTGCATATCCATCTTAGAACCCTTTGCAAAAATCCAACGTCCCACTAGAGCTCTCTTTTGCAAACTACTAAATTGATCCCACATAATATCATAGCCCAAACTAAGAAGTTTGGTATTAGTATCAGGTTTGATGTCCTTACCACCCCTCCAATGTGCCTTCTCATGCCGAGGAAACTCACATTAAAGATCGTCAATAACTGGAGGGTTATGTGTCATAAATCATGCCCATACTAGCATTGATAGTCTTGTGGATGTGTCATGTCTGTCTGGCCCACAGAGAAACTATTGAGTGCAAATGACCACTCCGCCTCTAGCATAGCATGAATGAATGCCTAATGGGCCTCCACATCAACATTCAAGTAGGCTAGATAACCATCCATGTGAACACCACTTGAATTACGAGGGAAATGAAATCAAAACAAAGTTAGCACTAGTTACAACCCATAGAACCACACCCCTGGAGAAATAAATGTGTAAGGATCCACTCGAAGGGTGTTAGAGATATGTAAAAAAAGGATCGGAGAATCCCTCGAGAAGGCAGGAGATCTCAGGCCACACCCATCCACTTCCCACCACCCAAGGGATAATATAAATGTAGGATGAATACCGAGATGGAATGATGGCCCCAACCTTCGAAAAATCCAAGGTAGAATAAATGCTTTACCCACCAGAAGGTCAACAAACACCCACCCTTCTTAATGAGAGAATAAAATATAACCCACAGTTGGAATGGAAAATGCACTAAATAACATGGATATAAATGGAAATGACACCAAAATTGGAAATATCCATGTAATTTCACTGCTTGGGATATCATCCCAAAAAGGGTGGGCTAGAAAAACATATAACACACACCAAAGAAAATCATGGGAACTAGAAAAAGGTGAAATAGAATGTCAAAGAAATTTTACTACCTTGGCCTATAGAGATGAGAAAATTGCAGTTCACCACTGATGATGTTAGATGGAACAGAGAGTGATTTTTCACAATACAAATCTCAAACTATGTTATTATTCATTACAATAGTTACATATATAGGAAATTACATACTGACTTTGACACTTCTAGATAATGAATCCAACTCATTACATAAGAATCAACAACTTCTAGAGTGGCACCTAGGGATTCAAAATGGAAACTACACATGACATGGAATCATTAATTCCAACAACCTCCCTTAATGCTTACATGAAAAACACATATTACAACAACAAAAATAATTTGTCTCATTGGTCTTCATCAGCACCCACATCCACTCTGGAATCTCGCAAACTTCGTTCTTTCATCACCACATCTTTGAGTTGTTACTTGACCTCCATTTAAAACGTAACCGCTCTGACCATCGTTGATGAACTTTGCAGGATAAAAAATATTGACAACTACACATATGTTGGAAGTTATGCTTTCACGTGTCATTGTGTGTCCCTAGGTGTCTATCTGGAAGTATTTATTTCCTATGTGTGTAGTTGTATATGAGTCATAGATATATCTTATTCCAATCTTATCATGTGGAAGTTGATGATCTAATTCTTATATATGTAACAACTTTATGTGATTAATAAACATAGTGTGATTTGTGTTGTACGATTGCTCTCTGTGCTTATCTTTAATTTCTAATATGGTATCAGAGCCTGTTATGGCTTGATTCCCTTACAGGGAGGCCAGGAAGATGTGATAGCCATAAGAGTTAATTCTTTGTACATAGATTAGTTTAGTGCTTGATTTCACATAAATTTTTGTGTAGATTTTTTTTCTTGTGTAGATTTGATTTATGTGTGTAGATCTAGAGTTCAAACACGATTGTTGGGCCTTATTTTGAGAAAAAACCTGAGTGTGAAATCTGTGTCTGAATATTGTACACCTACTATTGTCAAAAGAATATAGTAATTGGCACTAAGTGCTGCAATTTCCTTCACTAATCATTGGTTTTAATGAATAAACCCAATGAGTGCGAAAGGAGATCTGTTGTTGCCCATAAATTTTGAAGTGTCAATCCATTGTGATTATAAGGAGATCTGTTGTTGAACATAAATTTTACAAACTGATCAGTTCTAGACCGTGCTTGCAGAGTGGTGACGAATCACATGATTATTTGCACATATAGAATGGGCGTAAGTGATGATTTGATGTAATGTGTGGTCTATTTGTGGTCGTGGGGAGGCAGATTTCATTTTTCACTGTTGCAGAGATGATATCTATTGTCCAATACTATGAGAGCCTTTTGAATTTCTATAACTAGCACAACTTTGAACCAGATCTACATTGATCTAGTAGAAGGCATTAGTAAAGGGCCCAGTGTTCAGTTTATTGTAGGGTTGTCGACTTCCCTTTAAAGTGGAATCATGCATGCAGATCAATCCGACAGATTGAATTGGCAGGTGTCGGAGGAAAGCCATGTTTCAGGATGCACCTGCCATTTAATGTGTTGAGAAATCAAATTCAAGACTACATAAATTCCTATATGGAGTTGTGTGCAGACTTGTTGTTTTGTGTTGAGGGAGCATAAACAAGGCATTGACATGTGGCATGGCCTACTTGACATTCAATGCAGTCTTAGCTGCATGAATTCTATTCTCTGAGCAATTGGAATCCAATCATGATGTTTTTAATTTGTGATGTATAATGTGTTAATAGTTTAGTGAGTGCATTAGTTGGCAGGTAGGTGCGTTAGAGTCAACATACACTCATATTGTTTATTTTGTTTATGTTTGGAGTTGGGAGTTGTTTAGTTTGTTTCTATGTTATATTGGTTTAAATTTAAAGGGCATTTAAGAAACATAAAAACATCTTTCAAGTTAATGGTTTTCGACATTCTTTGGTGCCAAGATGACACATTATTGACTTCTTTAGGTGACTCCATTATATGCTGATGGGTCTTGTTGTGCTTCGGGCTTCAAGAGCATTAGTTACAAGATATTTTTGTGAGTATGTAATTGTATGTAAAAGAGGTCAGTTGTATGAAGGACTGTTGGATAAAATCAGTACATAAATAGCTTACCTATATAACTAGAAGTATGCATTTCAATGAATACTAATAGGATGGAAGCATGTCCATAGAGATATTTAATATCTAGGATATTCTTCAGGGTAGTCAAGAAGTGTCAATTGTACAAAGTTCATCAATGATTGCCAGATGCAGTTATGTTTTAAATGGAGTTCAAGTGGCAGCTTGAAGATGTGGTGGTGAAGAAAGAGCGATGTTTGCGAGATTCCAGAGTGGATGTGAGTGTTGATGAAGAACAGCCAAACATATATCATATTGTTGTTGTAATATTGGATTTCATCATTTTCCATGTAAGCATTAAGGGAGGGTGTTGGAAGTAATGCTTCCATGTGTCATTGTGTGTCGCTAGGTGTCTATCTAGAAGTACTTATTTCCTATGTGTGTGAGTTGTCTATGAGTCATAGGTCTATCTTCTTCCAATCTTATCATCTGGAAGTCAGTGGTCTAATTATTATATATGTAACTACTTTATGTGATCAATAAACAAAGTGTGATTTGTATTGTGCAATTTCTCTTTGTGCTTATCTCTCAATTTCTAATAGAGCACCCTCTGAAGATAGTTCCAAACCACCAAAAAAAAGGCACAAGAAACCCTCAAGTGGAACCCATGTAATGTATCACACCAAAGTCAGGACCTTTGACAATCTCAAAATCATGAACATCCCAAAAATCCTTGATATCCGTCACATGTCTACCAAGAGCAAGTGAATAAATACTCCACCCTAGAAACTTATCCTGTGAAATAAAAAAACCTCCCCATAGTACAATATTACATATAAATAGTAAAAAAGGATCACTGCAAGAATAATGTAGATAAAAGTCAAGTGCAGTGAGAACAAATACTATAAACCCGAAACCAACACAGATTACAACTCAACCAGTAGCATCCAGTCTCGTAGCCAAGACAAGAGTAGATAGTGGAATGATAACTCAGAGTGGAGACACCTTGTAAAGGAGTAATAAACAATGTATCCAAAGGAGGCGATTTCTTTGGAGCATGAATAATATGACTGCAAGAGAAAGTATACATGTTCATAAGGGAGGATGAGATGAGATGGTCTACGACAAAACCAGTGCCATCATTATGAATTTGAGGAAGAGGGCCAACGAGAAGAGAATGAAATTTTGGAAAAGGATACAACATGTCTCATCCATAACCCACAAAATAAAACCCCCCAAATCAACCACGCTCAGTAAAAAACTAGTCGAAAATAGGCAAAAACCTATTAGGCAAGTACCGTAATCGACAGTAATCAAAATCTGCCTAAAGACATCAAAAATAAAAATAGAGCAACCCTACATACCTCCTGCTAAATGGGCACATAGTATGCCTCCTACACCATCACAATATGAGTTTTCCCCTTTAAAGCTGCCATAACTGAAACCTCATCGCCTTTGTCTGTGTCACCATTTGCTAAAGGAAAAAAACCTTCCAGTTCTCACCAAATCATAAGAAAAGGAAAAAATGAACCCAACGTTCACCTCTCATTATTTCAATGAATCCCTGTCAAATTCTAAATAAATTAGATCAGAAAATAAACCAGAAAACTTTCCAAAAAATCACAGTAGAAAGCTACTGAAATATAAAATAATAAACTATTAAAGAGTTGATTAAATATTATTTTTTATGTTTTAATTTAAAACAATATTGTAAGAAATTATAATTATATACTAAAATATAGTTATTTTAATTTTTTAATTATAATTTCATAACATAATTTTTTTATTATAATGTTATAATTTTAAATTACTAAAATTATATGTTTAAATATATAATACATTTTTTTTGCATTATAGTTTAACATTGATTGTGATATTGTGATGTAATAAATATATTGATTAACAAATTTTCTTCAAAAGATAAGTGTATATGAAAATGTGGATTAATTATTTTTTATATTTAATTTATAAATTATTGTTAGATTGTTAGTAACTATTAAAGTAGAATTCTAGCAATTGACTGTTGAAAATAACAACAAAAAATGTTAAAAATAGAATTTGGAAATCTCAATTTAATTTGTCCTTGAATTAAATTGTGAATTAAAATTGTAATTATTTTCTCATAGCAACTTGTAATAACTTAGTTAACATAGGAATTTCGAGTTGGGAGTCTTTTGGAAGTCATGTATATCTTCTCCCTAAGTTTTATTGGTCTAGGATTGGTTTCATTGTGAGCTGTAATTAGATAACTCTGTTTACTTAGTTATGTTTGGTTAAATTATTTCTAACTGCTTGTGGAACTAATAGAGGATTAACACTCAGTTCGTGCACTAGTGCATCCACAAGTGCCACTATTCCCTGATGAGAAACTCATGCATGTTAGTTCAAAGAAACATCGAGTTGAGACTAGAGTGCAAGGACAATGTACTATTAGTTGTATGTTTTACTGAGTTGTAAATATCATGCATGCAATCAATTGAGGATTGCGCAGTGAGGATTTTCTTTTAAATACAAGCTAATTCTCTCAAGAATTGTGCAAAGAATTAGAAGCTTTGAGGCTTGGATATTTGGCTAAGTATTTGCCAAAGGAAGTCCTCACGCAGAGGATAGGAAATACTTGTGCACATTAAGCTCAAGGTTGAGCATAGCATATTGTATTCATCTAAATTCTTTGACCAAGGGCACAAGGAAATATGGGCTTGGAGAGCAACAGAAGAGGTTGAGGTTTGGCTTGAGCTAGCTTGTGAGCTGGGAGATTGAGAATACTGAGTGCGGGGATTTTTCTTGTGAGAATAAACATTGTAAAATTCTTTGACCAAGGGCACAAGGAAATATGGGCTTGGAGAGCAGCAGAAGAGGTTGAGGTTTGGCTTGAGATAGCTTGTGAGCTAGGAGATTGAGCATACTGAGTGCGGGGATTCTTCTTGTGAGAACAAACATTGTATTATCATCTTGGATTTATGATTTAATCCAATCCAAATAGTGGAGTTTTGAGATGTGGATTTCCCGAGATACTTGTTGTGTTATGTGTCATTGATATGTCTTCCTCTTGCTATTATTATTTTCATGGATCTGTTGGCATTTCCCGAGATACTTATTTTGTTATGTGGCATTGATTTGTATTCCTCTTGCTATTATTGTTTTCATCGATCTGTTGGCATTTCCCGAGATACTTATTGTGTTATGTGCCATTGATTTGCCTTCCTCTTGCTATTATTGTTTTCATCGATTTGTTGGCTTCTGCTGGTTGAAAGTAGAAGTAGATTCTTGTCTTTTGTTTTAGTACATTCCATGAGCTTGCGAATTGGAACAATATTTTATACATTCATTTTCTTGTTTATCAAAAATAGTTTAGCTTTGATTAGTACAATTTATAATACTTAATTTGGAAAAATAAATATTTATGTTTCAATATTATAAAAAAAATTACTATTTTTTAAACATTTGATTGAACCATAAGTTGAAGGTCTTATTGAATCTTTTGCACAATATAATTTCATATGTATTATGACATTATTTATGTGTATGACCACAACATTCATGCACGATTATTAGATATTTATGTGGTAACCTTTTATTGTAGGAAAATCATTAAAAAAGAAAATAGTTGAAAATGAGTTATACTTAAGTAAATAACATATTTACCACCACTTATTTCTCACCATAATTTAAACATATATTTGCACAAAAATTAGATATAAATAAGATGTAAATAAATATACTTACTAGGGACTTTTTCCTAAAAATTATTTTTCTCAAAACTGATGTAGGAGTAAACCAATAAATATGTAGATTTACAAATGACCTACCAAAATTTATACAAATCCTTATACGAGAAAGAAATTAATTACTACATTATCAAATAATAAATTATTAAAAAATTAATTAAATATTATTTGTATATTTAAATTAAAATAATTATTATAAAATTATAATTATATATAATATATAATTATTTTATTTTTAATTAAAATTTCGTTACATAATTTTTTATAATATTATAATTTATATTAATAAAAATTATATGTTTAAATATATAAATTTTCATTTTTAAATATATAAACATATGTATTATCTTAAAATATCCATGTAGTACATTTTTTAGCATTATAGTTTAACATTGATTCTCATATTGTGACGTAATAAATACATTGCTTAACAAACTTTATCTTCAAAATCTAAGTGTATATTAAAGTGTAGATTTTTAATTTAGACATCCCATTCATAAATTATGGTTAGTCATTATTAAAGTAGAATATTAGTTTTCAATATTATTAAGTACAACTTATAATATTTAATTGAGAAAAATAAATATTTAGTTTTCAATATTATTAAAAATATTATTTTTCAAACATTTTTATTGAAACTTTTCCATAATATAATGTCATATGGATTTTTTAGAATTTATGTGTATGGCCACAACATTCATGCATAATTATTAGATATTTGTGTGGTAACTTTTTATTCTTGGGTTTTTTAAGAAAAACATCTAAAAATAAAATAGTTTAAAATAAGTTATAATTAATTAAATAGCATATTTACCATCATTTACTTCCCACCATAATCTAAACACATATTTGCACAAAAATTGGATATAAATAAGATGTAATCAAATATACTTATTAGCCATTTTTTACCACAATTATTTTTCTCAAATTTGATGTATGAGTAAAACAAAAATGTGTTGTCTTACTAGTAGCCCACTAAAATTTATGCAAATCATTATTTTTGAGAAAGAAATTAATTTATCCACTTCATATCTTAATTTATTAATTCCTCCCAAAACAACACTACATGATTAGATTTGACTATTAATCCTATTAATTTAACATTAACCAATATAAATTTTAATTTTACCTATAATTTTTTCCAAAATAATAAAAACCAAAATACCCTACAATATTATAAATTAATTAATAAAATATAAAATACCCTACAATATTTATTAATAAGGAAATTGCCGCATAAACGCTGATGTGAAGTTTTTCCCTTTAGAAGGCATGTGCTCATAAAAAGGGTTTCTGGGAGGGTTTTTTAGTTTTAGTGACCATATATCTTCACCGTTAAAGGGGATATTTCAAATCAAACACACACACAATTGGAGATATATTCGATAAAAACATGCACGTCTATCCGTGACATTTCCGAGATAAAAATTAAAAGTTGTAATCATCTATCTTTGATAATACCTCTACATGTATTTAGCCTATCTTAGGGCAGTTCAATTTAGTATAAACATATTGGCCATCGAAATTTACTTAGCACTAACAATTTTAGCACAGCGTTTTGACGCAATCAAACATCAAACCAGATAACTAAAGAAGGCAATGAAGAAAAAAAATTTCTTTTAATCCTGATTGAATAAGATAATAAATAAGACTTTTCAGTTTACTGATTGAAACTTATTCATAAATATGTTCTAAGAAAAACATAATGAATTATTAACAAAATCAAATTGAGGTAGTTCAATTTAGAATGAGAAAAATAGTTGCTATGAAACATAGTCCATGCCTATAGCTATATTTAATTGATTTTTTTAAATAGTGTTTCATTTTTCAATAACAAAATAAAATAAATATTTTTCACAGTAAGTTATGTCTTGTCTAATAGCCTATAGGGTAGACACAATGAGCTAACTTTTCACAATAGTTTAAATTTTTTTGGTACAAAAGTTGATTATTTGTATTTGTTTTCTAATAAGAAAATAAATAAAAATAATATTATAGTTTACTGTGTGGAGCTTTTTTATTAAAATGTTAGGGGTGGTGGATTATAGGCTTCACATTTATAAAGTACAATGTTTTTTTCAGTAATGACATATTTGTTTTTAAATAATAAAATAAAATAAATAATTTTGTACACATCAATTTATACTTTATATGAAGATGACATTTTGTGTAGAAGTGTGAACATTTTTGTTTAATAGTAATATTTGTGTTTTCATTGTGCGAAGTGTCAATATTTTTATAGTAATATCTGTGCTTTGGTTGTGCCCAAAAATTATCATATAAAATAATTATCTAAAGAAGAAATTATCAATGTGAGAGAATCAATAGCTAGAATTAAATGCACAATAGTCTACTAATAGTGAAATTAATAATATTTAAATGTAATAGCTACGAAGTTTAACTCATTTATTATTGATTATTAATAAAAAAAGTTAACAACTATAGTATTATAATAGTTGTCCATGTAAAATAATTATCAAAAGAAAGTATTAATGATGGGGAATTAATATTTATAAGCAAATGCACAATAACTTATTAATAGTCAAGTTAATAATAGTTAAATGTAATTATTATTTTAGTGCAGATTTCAACTCATTAATTATTAACTATAAATGAAAATAGTTAATTCTTATAATATTATAGGTGAGTAGTTTTCCTTATAATAGCTATAGTATTAATAATATTTTTTTTAACACAGTTGGATACTTATATATTAAAAAAACTTCAAAAGAGGGACAAGTCCCATTACATATGCTTGAGATAGCATAGTTGAATTGGTGCAAAATGGGCACGCAGTCCCGAAATCCAATTCACTATTCTTGTTTTTGAAAATTTGGAAGACATAACGGCTATATTGCCATAAGAACTGACCTAGAAGCAGACAGTATTTACAATGCATGTGGATTTATCCCCAGAACTGGTTGACCGAGTCATCAGGCGACTGATCTTTCTTATCACTGTTTTTGGTGGATGCTTCGCCTTGAATACTCCGATTCAACATTTTTATGCAATTGATTACTTCTTCCAAGTGATTGCATTTCTCTTTGAGGCCTTCGATTTCTACGTTCTGTTTTTCAAGTTTTTTCTTCTTTGATTTATTCTCTGACTGAACTTCTCCTTTGAATTGATTGAAATGCTTTATGAAACGGGCTATCATAAAGAAGTGCGCCTTGCAAAGAGCGCAATTGCTATTGGTTTCAATGCGATCCAATGGGTTTTCTACCATTGTTGAAATATATTTGATTGGATTGTTGATCTGGTTTCAGAACTTGAACAACTTATTCCAGAAGGGAGAGAGCTGATCAACAAAAATTTTGAGAGTTAAAGACAGTCGAGTCAGGGTATTGAGAATAGAAGACCAGTCCTGGGAGGGGAGATTATTCAACGGGTCTTCAGAGGTTGAGATGAGAAGATAGCTAAAGATCATAGTGAGGGAGAAGAAGCCACCAGGGAAGAGCTGAGGGGGAAAAGAGGCAGAGAAGGGACCGAGGAATGCGGGTGAATGAAAACCGAGAGGAGAGAGGACAATCCACTACTACAACAAAACCCTGTGATTAACGTCCCTTTTTTCTTCCTTTTTTGCGTCTAGAGCCCATTTTTGGTGCTATTTGTGTCCATTTATAAAATATAGTGCAAAAATTGATGCAAAGTTTGCACCAAGTTTTTCACCAAGTCTTACACCAAGTTTAGCAATTGCAATAGGTTTGGCATTAGGTTTTACACCAGGTTTTATTCCAAGTTTTATGCCAAGTTTTGTGTCATCCTTTGCACCATGTTTTGTATCAAGTTTAGCACTTAATTTTGTTTCACCAACTTTTGTATCATTTATTGCATCCACTTTTTGTGCCTACACTTGCATCAACTTTTTCATCATCTCTTGCATCCTCTTTTGCATCATTTTCTAAATTATTTTTTGCATCCATTTTTACATCTTTTTTTGCATCCCCTTTGGGTCAAGATTTTCATAAGGTTTTGTGTCGCATATTGTATATACTTTTGCATCTAATTTTGTTGCATCAACTTTTGCATCATATTTTTCATCCATTGTTGGACCCATGTTTACATCCCCTTTTGTATCCCTTTTTGCATCTTATTTTTCATCTTCATTTGCTTCTTTTTTTGCATCTATCATTACATCCACTTTTTTTGTGACACTATTTGTACCATGTTTTGTACTTACTGTTGTACCCACGTTTGCTTCCAATTTTGCATCTATCTTCACATCCACTTTTGCATCAAAATATTGCATCTATTTTTGCATCCACTTTTGTGTTGGGTTTTGCGTCTCATTTTGTATCATCCTTTGCACCTATTTTGAACCCATGTTTGTATCCACTTTTTCATCCCTTATTGCATCTTGTCTTGCATCTAAGTTTGCATTTTTTTGTTTTTTTTTTATTACATCCACTTTCTCATCCACTTTTGTTGTGCCATATCTTGTGCCTATCATTGAAACCCACATTTTCTTCCAATTTTGCATCTACATTTGCATCCTCTTTTGTGTCAAAGTTTGCATCAAATAATTTTTTTGTTTTTCGCATCCCATTTTGCATCTACTTTTACATCCACTTCTGATGTGTCGAATTTTGAATCTAATTTTGTGTCCACTATTGCACCCATGTTTGGTCCATGTTTACATCCATTTTTGATCAAATTTTGCCTCCTTTTTGCATCCAAGTTTGTGTTTTTTTTTTTTTGTTCATTCTTGTATCCACATTTATTTCACAACAATTCATGCTAAGTTTTATGCCTACTATTACACCCATGTTTTATTCCACTTTTTCATCCATGTTTGCATCCTATTTTGTGTCCAAGTTTGCATCAACTATTGCATCTACTTTTTCATCCACTTTTGTGACAATTTTTCTATCTTGTTTTGCATCTACTTATGTTGTGTCCACTCTTCATCCAATTTTACGTCTATTGTTGCCTGCATTTTTTTTTTAAACTTTTTCATCTATTTTCCAACTCTCATATATTTTTTGCATTGATGATATTTCTTATGACATTAATAATTATTAACAACTGATGACAATGGCAATAATTATGACGATGATGATAATGAAGATGATGACGATGACATGAATTATGATTATTATGATAATCAAAATGATGATAAAGATGATGGGGTTTATAATGAGAATGATGACGGATATGTTAATGACCTTGGAAAATCTTCCCAATTTTTAAATTTTGTCATGGTCATAATCTTAATCATTATCTTTAGAGTCATCTTCCAAGTCATCATTATTTAATCATCATTATCATTTTTCATCTTAGTAATCATCAACAACAATAATGGAATGAATGATGATTATGATGTTCATGACAAATTTGACAACAATGATGATAGAAATTACATTAATTATGATGATGGGGATGATGAAAATTATAATGATGATGATAATGGTAGTAGTGATGATGATCATCGGTCATCTCTAAAAAATAAGTTGTCATTTCTCTTGCATATATCATGTGTCCTAACAACCCTTTTTGAGCACTCATAATATTTTTTGGGTTGATGATATTTCTTACGACACTTATAATTATGAACAATTGATGACAATGTCCATAGTGGTGATGATGATGATGATGATGATGATGACGATGACATGAATGGTGATTATGACAATAATGGAATGATGAGATTGATGGTGGTGATGATGATGATAATGAAGATGATGACACTCCCTCTAAACTAGGGAGATACCCATAATGAGACAAAAAAATACTCTCAAGCTGAAATATTCATATAAGAAGGGATCTGGATTGATAAGCATCAACAATGATTTAAATCATCATAGCCAACATTATCAAAATAGAAATGTGTTGACTAACAAGTTATATATCTCCATTAGAACATAGCACAATGTTGGGAGGCATAAATTTGGACACCACTACCTCTTTAGGCACTTACCGCACTGGGATATTCATCAGGCATGACCTCACATGATTATTTCCTAATCCACTGTCATAATATTTGACACCAGGAAATGTTGATTCTCATGACTATTCTTATCTTGGATTAATGTACTTGACTTATGGTGGTTAGTCCTAGTCAAAGCACAAATTCTCAAAGAATATTGGTCCCAAATGTTTATCTAATCCACCATCCTCCCTATTGGTGTCTTTAGTAGGCTTACGACTATTAGTCTCAGCCATAGTACATGACAAACGGATAATATGGTGTCAATTCTCACTCCCTCTCAACGAGGGAGGAGACATCCACAAGCATAAGCGTTTCTCAAGAATACCCATTATTTTCATTGGGAATAACATCATTAATTTGTTTTCATCGCATGACGCCTTTATGATGAAGCATTGATAGATTTGTGGTAAAATATTTCCCCCTTTTGTCATTTGTGATGAAAGAAAATCAAAAAGTGAAAGCCAAAATCATTAAATATACACTATAATTATTTATCTAAGTCTAAGATCTAAGGTTAAAGTGAAAATATATGTAAACATTATATCTATGAGTTGTTCAAAACTTATGAAAACCTTATTCCCTAAGTCCTATATATAAGAAAAATCAAAAGAAAGAAAAATAAGGCCCAATGAATGGTAACTCATGTATTCACACCCTCTTTGGAAAACATATGAATATATACACTCCTAGTCACACTTGATCATATGTTTGTGATGGTTAAATCATGAAGTCCTGTGTTTCCCTTTCATTTTCACTTCATCATTTAAGCACCTAATTGAGGATCTAGGGAAATTTTCTTGCCTAAGGGTTTCATGTCCACTCTTGGTTTACTTATGTCACAATACAGTCAATCATGTGACGAAGTGAAATACATAAGTTTGAGGAGTTATTAGAATAGTGTATTAAGTTAGTCACCACACACACATGTATTACATGTCATTGATCCACATGTGTGGGTTGAAGACTCATTTCTTGAGAAATTTAATGGATACTACTTTAGGGCCTTGATGGCATATCTTACAAAATCTCTTGGTAAACATTGTGATTCATCCTTTTTGTTCCTCGAGACACTTGATAATATTGAAGTCACTCCCAATAATCCACGGAGATGGGGAGTATAAATTACGTGTGCTAGAAATAGAATTGAGAAATAGAGGTTTTCCATTTGCGATATTGGATTCATAGACATTGGATACATGGTAATAGTCCTCGATCTCAATTAACTAAAATTATATTGTCATAATGTGAAAAGAGGTAAACATATTGGTAACCTTGATGTCTTGAACATTCCAAATAATAGCCATTCCACCCAAGTATATCTAATCATCAATCACCACTACTTGGAAATTCCTCCCCCATTTTCTAATTGTATCAGGTAGAACCTCACTTAATATTTTTATTTCTTATATCAACATTATTGATGGGTCCTTTGCGTACCATTTTTCTTTTAGGAGTATTTGTTTTCCTTTACTATTGAAGTCCCTCATGTTCCATGAGACTATTTTCATGGAGAATTTACATAGAAAGGAAGTATAATGTGACTAAAAGAAACATGTTCCAAGATTTAAGTTATTGGACAATTCCACTTCATGACTCCTACATTTCCTTAACCTGGGACTAAATGGTGAACTTGATAGTCTTAAGGGAAATTAACCAATGAAAATCTCAAAAAGAGGTGACTTTTGACTTTATCACATACAAGGTAATATACTAAAAGAACATCCATAAAAATTTCATCAAACAATGAATCTTTCAAAAAAATATCCGAAACAATTTCATCAAGTAGTGAAGCATTACATTATAAATTACAATCTATAAACCTTTTGGTAACTTTTTTCTAAACCATGTTCAAAACCAGCTTATTTAATATTAATATTTAACAATAATATGGAAAATAACACATTTTCATATATTAAATAACATGTTATAAATCCTCAAAAATGTCATTAACATAAAACTAAAAAGCACGCAACTAATGGGAGTGGCCACTCAAGGCCACCATAAGACAATTAATCTATTAAGACAAGGAGTAATGGGGAAAGAAATCTACAAGGGTCAAAGGCAAACCTATTTTTATCTTTATTGTTTTATTAGGTGCAAGTTGAACATCTCAAAATGTAATGAGAGTAGAATTAATTTTATTGCATTAAGAGTAACCAAGCACACTCTATAACTTAGCAAGGAAGAGATGTATAATACCCATCTGAGCGACACAACGCATGGCATTAAGTTACTTTTTTATATATAATTTAAACTTATATAATAAAATCACAAATTTAGCATGAATAGATGTTTAAAATCCATTTTTATAAAAAGAAAATATAATTTTTGTCATTAAAAAAAACCAAAAACTAAATATATTCTTTTAGAAAATAAAAAAACACTAAACTGAATATATATTAAAAAAAAACTATACTTAAGAAAATACTTTTTTTTTTTTTTTTTTAATTCAAAATATTTTTTTGAATTCTTTTAAACACTTCCCTCCATTCTAAGAAGAAAAAATAATAATAGAAATAAGGACGGACCAAAAATATTCCTTTCCTTGGTAAGTGTTTGCCACCATTCATTCCACTCACTCGAGTTATTTCATGAAACAGAGATAAGTGTTATTTCACACTCTTTTGGAAAATCCTATTGAGATTCTCTTATGATATATCTATTCCTTGATGGAGTCCTTAATATATTGATCAAGTTTTGATTCCTTGGAGATTAATTAGAGCAAAGAAAACATGAGTACTCTTAATTCCTAGTTCAATGCCTCTAATGGTGGACACAAGGCAAGGGAGGGGTTGCTATCGTGGTCATAACTCCAAGTTCATTGACTCTAATGGTGGACGAGGCAAGGGATGGGGTTGTGGTCATGGTCGTGGTCATGGAGTTTTCTATTTTACATTATATTTAGGGAGTTCAAAGAAATTTGAATGGAATCATTGTCGTCACTAGGTATAATGGATTAAGTGTGATAATGGATAAAATGAAGTAATTATTTGTGAGCATTTGTTCTTGAATGAACATTAGGATCCATCTTATTATAGAGAAAAGTACATGCATTAAAAACAACTCAACATTTCATGTGACATTCATATTGTATGTGACTTATTTTTCATTAAAAACAATTTACTTTTTCATGTGACATTCTTTTTTTGTTAAAATTTCTTCTATTTCTAATCTGAATTACAATTGTAATTTGAAATAAAGCTTTCAGTAAATATTAATTTAACATTTCTGCATGGAAATCATAAGAAACATTCACAATATAATATGACGAACAAATGGGTACCTACTTCATATGGATTAAAAAATGCTTCTACTACTTAATGTGAATTACAAGTGTAATCTTAGTTGGATCTCTAATATATCTTAAGCCATATTTTCATTTTATTTTTAGTACTATTAAATGTTATTATGTCCTACCTCATTTTATTGTTAGCATTGTAACAAAAATATGCATTTTGCTATAGAAATAGTACTAACATGTAATATTGTTTTTCTTTTTTTTTCCAAAACGCTATAGGTAATGACCATGAAGATGATGATATAGACTATGTTTAGATTACATCATATATCAGAGATGATGATGATGAGGATGGTGATGGTATTGGTGGTGATTATGTGGATGATATTATCAGGATGGTCAGGATGATGTTTATGAGGATGAGCTTGGTTATGATTTTCGTGGTGCTAGCTAGCCATGCATTATTTTTTATATTTAGTTGGATGTCTTAATATTGTAATCATACATTTGAAATTTAGATTATTTGAATAATGATGATGATACTATCAGTACTATCTTGTTACCTTGTGAATATGTTGAAAATTGTTTACAATTTTTTTATGAAGAATTATTGTGTATGATGAGATTCCTATTTTTTTATGGATGTTGTGAATTTACCTTAGCATAATGATATCTATGAAACATTTCTATTTGGTAATATTAAATTGACTTTTAGTTGTTTGATTAAATATGATAATGATATTATCATTTTTATCTTGTTCTTTTATGTCTATATTGAAAATTATCAACATTATTTTGATGGAGAATTATTGTGTATGATGATATTACTATCTTTTGATGGATGCTGTGAATTTACCTTAGAATAATGGTGTTGATGAAATATTTTGATATGATAATCACACATTTGAATCTTAGTTGATTTGATTAAGGATGATGAGGATATTATTACTATTATCTTGTTACTTTATATATGTGTTGAAACCTATCAATGCTTTTTTTTATGGAGAATGATTATGTATGATGACATAACTATTTTTGGATGTAATGTTGTGAATTTACCTCGGAATAGTGATATCTGTGATAAATGTTGATTTAGTAGTAATATATGTATATTGAAAATTGTCAATGATTTTTTGATGGAGAATTGTTATATATGAGGATACTGCTATATTTTTTATGAGTGTTGTCAATTACCCTTAAATTTGTTTACAAATACTAATTTATGAATTTGAATTGTGATATATTCTTAAATGTGTTATACATGAAATAACCTACTCATCATCTTGGAGGAGAGTACTATGTTGTTGGTTGAAATACCCCTTTCTCCTAAACTATATAAGCCTATAATACAAGTTATGTACCATGAGGACCACAGTATACTAGTCTATAACAAGTTGTCCCCTTCATCTAACTTTTGTTACCAAAATAATAACCACTTAAGAAAAAATTAAGAAAGTAATAAAATAATGCCATGTAGACAATTTTTTAATATATCATTTTTATTATTCTTTTACCAAAATTACCTAAATAAATATCACATTTATCAAAATAACTATATATGTATTTTATATTTAAATATCCATAATTATAGCAAACATTTAATAAAA
>APFE031265641.1:109535-155378 GCA_000404065.3 Pinus taeda
CAAAATTGGGAGTAGAATTGGATGTTAAACTAGCCATTAAAACAAGATGCAAACAATGAGACAAAAAGGATTTTAAAGAGAATTTAAAAAGGGTGTAAAACTAGACACAAAGAAGGGAACAAAATAGGGCATACAAAAAGATACCAAATTGGGCGCAAACAAGGATGTAAAAATGGACACCAAAATGAGGATGCATATAATGGTGTAAAATTAGGATGACAAATTGGGTGCAACAAGGATGTAAGAAAAGACACAAAACAAGAAGCAAGATGGGACTAAAAAAGGGTGAAACTAAGGATGCCAAAAATGATGCATAACTAGATGAAAATTCAGACTAAAATCTAGGTGCAAAATGAGATGCAAATGTGGACACAAAATGTGGCATAAAAAGGGATGCAAATTTGGATGCCAAAAAGGATGCAAAATTAGACACCAAAAAGGATGCAAAATTAGACATACAAAATGGTGAAAATTTGGGCATAAAAGTAGAAAAAATGGTGCGAAAATGGGCATAAAATGGCTCAAATTTGGATGCAACGTTGGATGCAAAATGAGGTGCAACAAATGATTCAAAACTTGGTGCAAAAAAAAATGCAAACGTAGATGAAAAAATGGCTCAAAATTGAACGTAACATTAGACACAAAATGGGATTCAAAGGTGGACGCAACACATGGTCCAACATAGGGTGAAAATTTAGATGCTCAAAAGGATGCAAAATTGGATGCAAGAAATGTTGTTAAAAATGATGTTAAATTGGATGCAACAAATGATGCAAAATTAGGTGCAAAATAGGATGCAAAAAAGGGATACAAATGAAATGAAAAAGTGGATGAAAAAAGTGGTGCAAAAATGGATGAAAATTTTGGCACTAAATCAGATTCAACATATGGTGGAAAATTAGATGCAAAAAATGATGTAAAAATGATAGAAAAATTGATGCAAAAATAAATGTAAAAATAAGTACAAAATTAGAAGCAAAAAATGGCATAAGACTAGATGCAAAAACTGGCACAAACCCGATGCAACAAAAAGAAACTAAATTAGATGCAAAATATGGTGTAAAGCTCGATGCAAATTACGACACAAAAATAGAAGCAAAGAATGGCACAAAACAGGTAGCAAAAAATGATGCAAAAATAGATGCAAAAAATGGCACAAAACTAGAAGCAAAACCTGTTCTAAAACCAAATGCAAATCTTGGTGCAAAATATGATGCAAAATTTGGTGCAAAAAAGGACATTTGAAAAATTGTACAATAGAGCCAAATTTAGCGCCAAGCTAATCATCCCAATGGAGAGAAAAATACACTAAAATCTGGTGCTAAATGTGGTGTAAATTGCCTGTTTTGTTGTAGTGCATGGAGAGTCAAGCACCGAGAAGTTTGAGCGGGTCTGATTCACAGAGACATACCAGAAGTTAGTGAAAAAATAATAGACAAGCACAGTAGCCAGAAACAGTACCTCTCAGGACTGGCAGAGAGGAGGTGACTCTTCCACCGGGACTGCTACAACATCTTAAGTGCACAGCAAGTGGCCTGGTTCGGAAACAGCACAAATCTGAGCCTATGCCAAGCAAAACAGGAACTCCTACCTTAACGCCACACTTAGTGAAATTCTGAAGGAACCGTTGCACCCTGGTCTGCTTATGAACCCGCTCTTTCACCGGAACCTCATGAGGCGGATCATCATGCACTATATTGTACCTATCCCGAGCGTCATTTTGGATTTTTCTTGTGTCTCTGAAGATATCGAATTGATTGATGTCTAAATTTTGGGTGTCCTTCCCACGAGACTTTCCCAGCTCCGTCATCCAATGCAAATCTTCTCTATGCCTAGAGATATTCCTGATTGCTTTGAAGATATGGTAGAGGGTAATGTCAATATTGAGAATTTCAGACATCCTTCTGTAATGTCTCTGAGGAGAAGCAATATTTTTGGTGAGGTGACTGATGTAACACCAAGTCACATGCCCAACCACAAGGAGGGAAAAATTATGGAATTGGTTTTTCATATGAACTATTGTTCTCTTGAACCTGCCCAATAGTTCTGTTTATTGCATTATTGGCTAAAGAGTCGGCCTTAGTGTTAAAATTTATCAAGACCTGTTTACATTGGATGATCCCCAGCTACTTTGTGTTTTCCATGATCCTTTGCTTGATTCTATTGAGGGCCTAGTTTTTGAAATCTCCCCCTGATTCCATAGCACGATTATTATTGCTGAGTCGCCTATTATAACTGGGTTTTTAGCTTGTAGGTTTTTAAGGATGCAAGTGCCCAGGAGCAGACTATAGGCCTCTGCTTTGTTATTTGTCATATTGCCCAGTCCCCATTCATAAGTAATGATAGTTTCCCCTCTTGATCAGAGATAAATCCCCCAGCTCCAGCTTTACCGAGGTTATTTTTGGAGGCACCATCGAACTGTAGGGTGAAAGTCTTTTGATGTTGTATCCACTATTCTATTTAGTTTGGGTTCCTCGGAGTTTCCAATCTTTTCTTCTTTCTCCTGAACTGGCTGCCACTTATTTATTCATTGAGTATAGCAACGGGAATTTGTTGAACCATTCTTCTTCATCTTTCTACCAGTTGGTATGATCTTTTCTATGCACTAAGTTGGCGCTGATCATTTCTACCACAAGCCCCAGAGTTTTGGCCAAAATGAGTGTTGGGTTTGGCTTTTGGTTTTTGAAGATACAACTATTTCTAGAAATCCAAATTTTCCACAAAGGACAGAAGGAATGTAATTCCAGATTGTCATAATTGTCGATTTACCTTTTTTTGCATATGGGTAGCCTTTTCCCCCATTTCTATTTAGAGTTGAGAGCTGATCCAAGTTTTCCATAGGTAACCTCAAAGGACTTGTAATTTTTCGCCAATAGTGCTTAACAAAGGTTTATTCTAAGAATAAATGTTGACTTATCTCCTCCTCGTTGCAGCATAAACAACACATTGATGGCCCTTAAATCCCTTTTTTCTTGAGATTTTCAGCAGTGAGAATTTTGCCATTCAAGAGGGTCCAAGTAAAAATTTTTATTTTCGGAAGGCATTCATTCTTCCAAACTACTGATCGAAGGTTCCGGTTTTAAAGGTTATTGCTGGATTGTAGAAGTTGATACCCAGCTTTCACTGTAAACTCCCCTCTGCTAGGATCCCAAATAAAGTTGTCTTGGGAGGTTTTGTTAGTTGGGGTAGCTTGGGTCAACGTAATTTTTAGTTCAGCCCACTGATTTTTTAAGTGATTTGGTAGAGGAAATTCCTTCCAGGTGGACCAGCAGTTTTGATTCCCGACCGAAATGTCATGGAGGGAATTTAGGCTTTTAGCCTCCATCCAATTTTTCAAGGGTCTGTACTACTAAAATTGGCTTCATAGCTTCGATCCCATTATTCTATCTATCCATAGATTTATATCTTTTCCATTTCCAAGAATCCTTGAAATATGATTTTTGATTTGAGGAATAACCTTTTTAATGAGTCTCCATGCTTGACTGCATGGTCTGTCCACAATCATATCAGAGAGGATCTTTGAATGTCGTCCATTGAGGTATTTCTTGAGAAGAGCCTCGACCCACCAGCTGCCTTTTTCCACTAGCATTCTCCACACAAGTTTAAAGCTCATTGTTTTGTTTGTTAAACTTGGGATCTTAATGGATATGCCTCCTTTATCAAAGGGGAGGATCACCTGTTCCCAATGAACCAAATTGAATTTTTTTGTGTCTTGTTTCCCTCCTTGCTAGAGAAAGCCTCTCATGATTAGCTCCATTTGTTTATGAATGCTAGCTGGAGCCAAAATAACAACATACTAATAAATGGGAAGGGTTGAGAGGAGAGCTTTAATGAGGATGGTCCTGCCCACTAAGTTTAACCACATCAGCCCCCAACTTTGAAGGTTCCCTTTCATTTTTTCTATCTTCTTGTTCCAAGTCTCGTACTTGACCACTTCCTTTGCAAGTGGAGGACCAAGGTAGCAGAAATGGCTCCAATTCTTTTGGATAAGGATATCCATGATTTGTTAGATCCTTTGCATTACTTGGGGCGCGACATTCCAAGTATATATTCTGCACTTCTTATTGTTAAGGAATCCCCCTAAAACAGTCAGGAAGGTATCAAGAATTTTCTTAAATCTCCTAACTACTAAGCTTGAAGCTCCTCCAATTAGGAGTGTGTCGTTGGCAAAGAGAGAGTGATTGATTTCTTTTATTCCTCTCGCTATGCTTATGCCAGTTATCTCCCTTTTTTTCCTTTCGTTTTCCAGATGTATACTTAAAGTTTCTACGATGATGATGAAAAGGAAGGGGGAAAGAGGGAAACCTCGTCTCAATCCTATGGAACTTCGGAAATAGCGGCTAGGCCTTCCATTGATCAGGGGGATTATCCAAGGATTTGAAATGCATTCCATTATGATATTGATGAATTTGTAAGAGATTCCAAACTTCTGAAGAACAACCACAAGAAATTGATGGCTGACCCTGTCAAAGGCATTTGCCATGTCAATTTTAATGACCATGCCTTTTTCTTTTCTTTGTAAACTGTTGTGGATGGCCTCTTGCACCAAAAGAACATTGTCCGTTATTTGTATTTTTAGGACAAATCCTCCTTGATTCTCTGAGATGAGAGTGGACAGGAGCTTTTTCAACCTATTTGCCAGGATTTTTGTGACAATTTTATAGTAGGTGTTACAAAGAGAAATGGGTCTGTAACGGTCAAAAGAGAGAGAGGGTTTGACTCTTTAGGGGTGAGTGCCAAATGGGAAGATTTTGTATTTTATCCCATTTTGATTTTTTTGGAAACATTTTTAACCATCTTGATAAGATCTTTCTTTATTATGTCTCAGTGAGTCCTGTAAAAGGCAATGGTGAAGCCATTTGGCCCAAGAGCCTTGTTCGGCGGCATACTCCACGTAGCTTCTCTAACTTCTTCCTCAGAAACCTCCTTTTCCAAATCGCTATTTTGTTGCCCACTGATTTTGCAGTCCACTGGAAGGAGAAAATCCATGCTGTCATCAATGGTTAAGAGGGATTTGAAATGGTTATGGGATGCTTCTTTGACTTCCTCTTGCTCTCTTACTTCTTTCCCCTCAACAAGGATTTTGTCTATTTGTTTACCAGCTCTTCTGAGCTTGAGATTGTTATGGAAGAAAGAAGTATTTTTATCTCCCGTTTTGAGCCAGAGACACCTCGATTTTTGCCTCAGCTCCTCCTCCTCAATTCTGTTCTGCCTGTATAATTCCATGAAAATTTGTTTTTCCTGAACTTTCTCTTCCTCTGATGTTTGCTGGCTTTCCTTTTCCTGGTTCCATTTTTCCAATTTTCTATGAAACTCGATTTTTTTGTCTTTCTCTATTATTACATTCTCTTTTGCCCACTTTTTAATTATTGTTCTTAAATTTTTTACTTTGGATTCCCAAAGAAAGTGAGGGTATCCAATAACTTCCATCTCCCAACTGTCTTTAATGATCTTGCTAAAGTCCTCCTTGTTGTCCTAGTTTTTGTTGTATTTGAATGGGATTGGCCCAAAATTTTCTTTTCTGTCTAGTTTCAAAACCACAGGTTTGTGATCTGAAGCTGTGGCATGGATAATCTTGCTTTTTATGGACGAGAATCCTGTTGCTATACTTTCATGAATTAAGATCATGTCTAGTCTTTCTTTGATATTATGAGTTCCTACCTTTTTGTTGCTCCATGTAAATTTTCCATTACATGACAATATATAAATGAGTTTATGAGCTTCTATTATTTCTTCCAAAGCAGCTCTTGATGGGTTAGTGAAATATTTTCCTCCCATCTTTTGTTCAATGTTCCTTATTAGATTCAAGTCGCCTCCCAAGACCATCTTACTTCTTTGGCATTCCTACATCTCTAATTTAACAGAGTCCCAATAGTAGGCTTTGTCCCTATAATGATTTGGGGCATAAATGTTTAACACTAAGAATTTTTCATTTGTAATTGTGTTTTTGAGATCAGTTATGACCCACCAGTGAGTTGATTTTTGACTCATGAGATCCCATTTCCTCTTGTTCCACATTGTACCTATTCCTCCTAAGGCACCCAATGATTCTGTCGTTGTTCCTTCAAAGCTTCTATGTTTTTTTATGAATTTTTGAAAATCTTGATTAGACATTTTGGTCTCTTGGATAAAAAAGATATCTGGTTGTTCTTGACTAATGATATCCCAGGCTGCGTTGGATTTTATAGAGGAGCCCAAACCCTTACTGTTACAAGAGACCAAATTCATTACTTACTTTCTTTTTGGTGAGCCCCGATCTTCTCCTTTATCTTCTCCCCACTTCCTCTTTGTTTGGCCAAAAATGAATCCATCGTTTTTTGAGTACCTGTGGCCATTTCTTTAGCTACTGTTTCGTCTCTTATTTCTTTATTCGACTTCCTACCAACGTTTTTTGGTTGCTCTGAGGTGATTCTTTCTTCTTTGACTTTGTTTCTTGTAAGGATACAGTCTATGGTGGGAGGAGGTGAAAGAAAATTTTGGGAAGGAGAGTGAATAACTGCTAAAGCTTTGTCTTGAGATGGAGATTGTGGGGATGAAGGATATTCTTCTTCCAGGGATTCAAATGGGTTTGATGTTGAGGGTATTGACTAGGTCAAGATGGGAGGGGGGGGCGAGGAGGTTGGGGCATGATTTTCTAGGGGTTGCTTTGGTTTTGGACCTAGTTGCTTGGGGCTTGTTTTCTTTTTTTTTTACTTGCTCCCATGTGTCTTCATTGGCTTCTACATTCTTAGTCATTTTAGTTTCTTTTAGCTTACTACACCTATTAGCAAAATGACCGTATTCATGGCATACCTTACATTTCAATGAGATTTGTTTGTAGTCTAGCTGCTGAATATGGGTCCACTGGTCCACTTTGATCTTGATGGCTTCCAGGATGCCCTTCCCTAGGTTGACTTCTACACAGATCTTGGTGCATGCATTCATGTTGTCCTTTGGTTCGCATTTGTCGATGTATATTCCAACAACATTTCCTATTGCTTTGAATGATTCATCTCCCCAATAATGGAGAGGGAGGTGAGGCAAATGAACCCAGACCGGGACTGCATTGGGAATATCCATTTCTGGTTCGAAATTAGGTGACCATCTGTTCAGGTAAGGATCTCTTGAGTCCATGAAGTAAGGGTCATTTTTGAAGATGAGATTCCTGTCTTCTTTGGTTTCAAAGAGGAATGTGTAGTATCCTCTTCCACAAAATCTTATTGTGATTTTCCCTTGAATGTTCGCATTCTAGTTATGCTCCACCCATTTCTAAACAGCTCTAGGAGAGGGGCATAGTCCTGTAAATTGGCCAACCAAACCTCTCTCTGCTAGAGAGATCACTACTTTCCTTGGAAGACTAGGAGGAAGAGAAATTTCTGGGATATCAACCAGTTTTTTAACAAACTCTGATGTTGTGGGTGTGTTTCGTGGGGCACCATTTTTAGAGATTAGAGAAGTGAAAATCACAACTTGTTCATCAGAGTCTTGCAGCTGGGAGGGGTCACTCCCAGCCATGAGAACCACAGGACCAAATAAGAGCCAGTAGCAGCACTAGCCGAAAGAGGAAGGTAGTGCCCGATTGTGGGGATGCCAGGAGCGAAGGCAGAGAGCCTAGAAGGAGGGGCTGCCAGGCAGAGGGTTGACAGAGGGCTGCGGGAGCCAAGGTTAGGCAGGGCCGCAGGAGCACTAGTTCAAAAACACATATTGAGAGGACTATAGTATTAATAATATTAATAAAAATAAAAATAAAAATAAAACTAATAAAATAATATTATAGTTTATTGTGCATAACTTAGCTCATTGTTCAGAGTGTACTATTGAAATGTGTGGGGTTGACCTATAAGTCTTACATTTATGGAGTACATTTTTTTGTCGGTAATGACATATTCGTTTTGCAATCAAATAAAATAAATAGCTCCACACAATTCAACTGATGGTTTATATGAATAGGAAACTTTCTGCAGAAGTATGACCATTTTTGTTTAATAGTAATATTTGTGTTTTCATGCTGCCAAAATGTTGTCCATGCAAAATAAGTATCGAAAGAAGAAAACATTATTGCCAGATAATTAATAGCTATAATTAAATGCACAATAGTCTATTAATATTCAAGTTAAATATAATAGTTATTGGAGTGAAGAGTTTAACTCATTAATTATTAACTATTAATAAAAAAATAATAGCTATAGAATTATAATAGTTTTCCATGTAAAATAATTATCAAAAGAAAGCATTAATGATGGAGAATTAATAGTTATAATCAAAAGAATAAAATCTATTAATAGTCAAGTTTATTATAGTTAAATGTAATATCCATTGCAAAGTTAATAATAGTTAAATGTAATATCCATTGGAGTGGGAGGTTTAACTTGATAATTATTAAATTTTAATGAAATAGTTAATCACTATAATATTATAGGTTAGTGGTTTCTTTGTAATAGCTATAGTATTATAAAAATACAATAGTTTCAGGAAATTATCGTTGTTGTTTAATTATTATAGTTACTGTTCATTTTTCTTGTTCTTTATACATTCATTTATATTTTTATCCTTGATATTTTGTGCAGATCTTTTTTCTTTCATCTTCATTATGAAGAGGAACTGCTAAAACAAAATCGAAATAATCAATTTAAAGAGTCAAATGGATGAAGAGTGTGTGTTAGCATTGAAAATTAGCATAAGAAAATAGCATTAATGTCAGAGAACTAATAGCTATAGTCAAATGCACAATGGTCTATTAATAGTCAAGTTAATAATATTTAAATGTAATAGCTATTGCAGTGGAGAGTTTAACTCATTAATTATTAACTCTTAATGTAAGTGTGAATATTTTTGTTTAAATAATTATCAAAAAAAAAAACATTAATGCAAGAGAATTAATATCTATAATTAAATGCACAATAGTCTAATAATACTCAGTTAATAATATCAAATGTAATAGCTATTACAATGTGGAGTTCAACTAATTAATTATTCATTATTAATAAAAAGGTTAATACTTAGCATTAATGCTAGAGAACTAATAGCTATAGTCAAATGAACAAGAGTCTATTAATAGTCAAGTTAATAATATTTAAATGTAATAGCAGTGTAGAGTGTAACTCATTAATTATTAACTGTTAATGTAAGTGTGAATATTTTTGTTTAGTAGTAATATTTGTGTTTTGATTATGCATAAAAGTAGTCCATGTAAAATAATTACCAAAATAAAAAGCATTATGCAAGAATTAATAGCTATAATTAAATGCACAATAGTCTAATAATAATCAAGTTAATAATATCAAATGTAATAGCTATTGCAGTGTGGAGTTCAACTCATTAATTATTAAATATTAATAAAAAAGGTTAATAGTTTTAGTATTAACACTGTAAGGGGATAGCATATGGAAGAAGAGTATAGATTAAAAAAGTTGTGATATGTTATGTCATCTAACTATAGCCCCCTTTGAGTGAAAAAGAAATTTTAATGTTAAATCTAATACAATAAATGCATTTACTCGAAACAAAGGCATGTGCAATTGCCTTTTCAAGTGCTCAATACTACCCCATCTTAAATATTTGAATCATTTTGAAGCATGTCATGATCAACAACATCTAATTGAATGAGGAAACTATGAAATTTGTGATGTATTGAAGTGACTCTTAACCAAATTAATTGTTGTGGCCGTGACCAATGCAAAAACATGTGTTGGAGAAAGAGAAAGCTACCTGCCAAGTAAAAAAGTCTAGTAAATCTTGTCAAAAACATTGTTATTATATCATTTTCCAACTTTAATACCATGGAATTAAAAAATTATAATTACCTAATCATAATTGATACAATTAGTCAAAGCAACAATATTAAGTTTGTAAATACCATTGATAATAGATCATTAAAAAATTACTATTAAATGATTAATAGCTCATTATAATGAAATTTAAAAATTATAATTTTCTGGACATAACTTCTTATTCAGGAAAATGCATAGGTAAAACAACATGAAAATTAAAATCCAAAAAAAAATTCCCCATAAGCAAGTTCTACTAAAATCTACTAATAATAAATCATTAAAATATTACTAACTCACTATAATGGAATTTAAAAATTATAATTTTTCATCCATAGCTTTTTATGCACAACCATAAATCAATATAATGGAATTTAAAAATTATAATTTTCCATCTAACTTCTTATGCGTGGCAATCCATAGAGAAAGCAACATGAACATTAACTTCTTATCCATGGCAATGAATAGAGGAAACAACATGAACATTAAGATCCGATGGCAATTCCCTATAAGCCAGTTCCACTGTGGTCTAGCTCACTCGATACCGCGTTCACGTTTTTATATAGATTTTTTTTTGGTTATTTGATGTATGGTCTTAGTTTCGAGTGTCTGGGTTGTTTTGGCTATGTCATGAAGGGTTTCACTTTAGAAAGAATTGTGTGTTTGTTAGGTTGGGATGATGGTTATTTGTTTTTGATACTGTAGAGTTTTTGAAATAAGTAGTATGTATGTAATGCTTTGAGTTATTTGTTAACCAGGTTTGAGTGTTTGTTTTTCTATGGTCATTGGTTTGGTTGGTTTCTTTTTACTTATGGCTTTATGGTTATGGTCGGTATTATATATGAGTTAAATATATATACATTTAAAGAAAAATGTAACAAAATCTTTAGCTATGAAGATTCATTCTTATTTTACTATGGAGCAACATAATATGTAAATAATTTTTGTTATAATATTATAGACTAATACCATAGCTTATTGGCCCAAAATACTATAATTTATATTCATATGACACATGATAAAGATTATTAATATCTTCAAATATTTTGTAAAATTATTGATAACTAAATTAAAATTTAAAAACTCAAATAGATATATTAATATAAATATTTCTTAAATAATTATTAAATACCATTCTAAAATTGTTATAAAATTTATTTAATAAAATTAAGGAAAATAATAAAAAACTTATAAAAAAAAATTAAATATTCCATTTATAAATCAAATAATACAAAAATACTATCATCAATTCTATTATTTTTGTATTACCAAAAATATAATCATCAGCAAAATAAAAAAACGAAATCGGTAAGAAGCATCGGATCTCGAATAAAATCAATTCTATGGTTTCCACGAAACATATGGGCTACGGGTATTTATTTAGCAGTAGTCTATAACGCGACTTTTTGAAAGCCTTTCCGGCAGATTTTTCTGGTCAAAATCCGGCAGCAATTCATTGGAATCCCAAGTTTGATAGCTAGTTTCTGCACAATCAATGGCTCCCAGGGGTTTTCCAGGGCGCTGAATCCAAATATGCAGTTAAAAAATCATTTTAACTGCAACAAATCAAGATTTAACCTCATTTCTTCCGCCGGATTCCGTCACCGGAATCTCCAAAAAGTCGCATTATAGACAACTCCATTTATTTATGTGTTAAAAAGAATATCCAAAAAATAAATAAATAAAAGTCATAATTATATATGTACATCTCTTTGTGATTATTGGCATAATAGAAAAGTAGAAGAGAAACAAAATAAAAAAGAATATCCAAAAAATAAATAAATAAAAGTCATAATTATATATGTACATCTTTTTGTGATTATTGGCATAATAGAAAAGTAGAAGAGAAACAAAATCAACAGTGTAAAAGAAAAAGAAAAAATCATCTTTTGGGTTTCTATGAAATCACCTCGAGTCTACACATCTTCAATTTTGATAAGAAAACAATGAATATTTTTTTTTAATTAATGTTTGATTTGATCACAGCGTTGAAAAAACTCACTCGAATCCTTGTGACGCAAGTGAAAATAATTGATATCCTTGGCAATACTCTAGAAACAAAATTTCTGGGTTTTTTAATTTGCGAGCTTATGATAAATTCCATATAAGTTAGAAAAAAATGCATTTTCATAAATTCCATATAAATTATATGTCGATCATTATTTGTTAGGATTTTTTATTATTATTGTGATATGCTTTCAAAATTCAAGAAAAAGTTGTGTAAAATGTGAGAAACAAACTTTATAACATAGACAACAATTAGTATGATCACCTTTGTAAAGAAAGGGGAACTTGCACATTATACTGTCTTTAATTTGACAATTCTTTTTTCAAATTGAACAAATCTACAAAAGATGGTCCCGAAATATAAGCACGTCCACCCCACACTGACCTAAAAAAGTGATGAAAATGAAATAGATTTAATAATGAAAGCACATAGTCACAAATGTTTTTAATCATCTCCATTCTTTTCAAAAGGTAAGGTGGTAGTAAGGTAATGCCCAGTGGGAGGTGCACCATTCCCCTAACTCCTCCCTCTACCTCCGATTCTCCACCAGCATATGAGAGCAGAGAGATGTACACCATGTTCCCAACAGATGGGAAAGAAAAAGGGACCAACGATGGCACTTGAAAGTTCTCTCTCATTATGGACCCCCTGTGAACCACGCTAGCATTCGTGGCGCAGGTCAAAATAAACCACAATCGCCACAATAAAAATAAACATAATCGTAGTTCTTGTATAAATGGTAACCAAAACCAGATAATTGCTTTACTTCTTTTTCCTCTGTTTACCCATCGGTATAGACAAAGGTGGAGGTAATAGATGTAGTAGATATACAATCCTAGGCATAAGAGGTATAGGTGGTTTCAACCATTTCAGAACAGTTGCACAACTAGTGACTTGGCATACATCAAAGCGTTCAGTTTATAAGATGGTTTTCAACAACTTATAACTGACACTTCGAGTTGTGATTTAACGATCAACTATTTTTCAACTGTGTAACATTAAATCTAAAGGTGTAAAGTATTTTTCAACGGTCTAACATTAAATCTAAAGGTGTAAAGTGTCACTTACAGAAGTCTTTTTGAAAGGGAACACGTTAAGGTGTAATAAAAGTTGTTTATGTAAAATAATTATCAAAGAAAAACATTAATGGGAGAGAATTAGTAGCGCAGTTGTCTATAATGAGACTTTTTGGAAGCTTTTCCGGTGGGATTTTCCAGTCAAAATCCGGCAGCAATTTATTGGAATCGCAAGTTTGATAGCTAGTTTCTGCACAATCAAAGCGTCCCAGGGGTTTTTCAAGGTGTTGAATCCAAATATGCAGTTAAAAAATCATTTTAACTGCAACAAATCAAGATTTAACCTCAATTTCTTCCGCCGGATTCCGTCACCGGAATCCCAAAAAAATCGCATTATAGACAACTCCATTAGTAGCTATTGTAGTGCAGAGTTTAACTCATTAATTGTAAACTATAATAAAAGTGTGCAAATTTTTGTATAGTAGTAATATTTATGTTTTGATTGTGGGGAAAATATCCCCATATAAAATATTTATGGAAAGCATAAAACATTAATGCTAGAAAATTAATAGCTATAATTAAATGCACAATAATTTATTAATAGCCAAGTTCATAATATTAAAATGTAATAGCTATTGCAGTGCCAACTTTAACTCAATAATTATTAATTATTAATAAAAAAAGTTAATAGCTATAGCATTATAAAAGTTGTCCATGTCAAATAATTATCAAATAAAAACATTAATGATGAAAAATTAATAGCTATCATTAAATGCACAATACTTTATTAATAGTCAAGTCAATAATATTTAGATGTAATAGCTACTCATTAATAATTAAATATTAAGGAAAATAGTTAATTGCTATAATGTTATAGGTTAGTAAGTTTCCTTGTAATAGCTATAATACTAAAAAGATGTAATAGTTTCAAGAAACTATTGTTGTTATTTAAATATTACATTTATTAATTATTATTCTTTCTATTAGTTTTTCTATTGCTATTGTGTTGCTATCATTTATAGCTTCATAACTAACCCTGAACAAATAATTAATTAATAGCTATTAGCTATTTTTATGTTTTCATTTATATTTTTATCATTAATGCTTTGTGCGGAGATTTTTCCTTTCATTTTCATTATGCAGAGACACTACTAAAACTTTTGAAATCAAAATAACTAATTTAAAAAGACAAATGAAATTACTAATTTAAAAATTCAAATGGCTAAAGAGTGTGCATTGACATTGAAAATGGGCATAGAGTTAACATGATCTTTGTTATATAGTTTTATTTCTATTTTTGATATTGAATAATAATTATGTTTTTAATAGTTTTAATATATAGTTTTAAATTTGTTTTAGAAATTGGAAAACATCATAAAGAAATGATTTCTCAGGTCAAGCATGTTCATCTCTCCACAAGTGAAAGCCTTCTCTATATAGTGAAATATTTTTGCACAAAGCTCTCCCGACAAGCTTTAATAACAGTTTAATTGACATGAAATGTTCTATGAAATTTTTAAGGAATATGATTTTGGAAATTGCAATAGACTTAGAGATATTATTTCAACAATTGTATAGAGAAGTTCATTGTGTGGAGAAATATGTTTTCTCCTTACCCTTGTGCAACCATTCACTCATGTTGTGTAATCAAGTTTTGGACAACTTGAATATATAGTTTATTTATGTTTTCGAAATTAAAAATAAAAAATAATAAAAAATAAAATAATTTGAATATACAATTTTACTTATGTTTTATAGAATAAAAAACATCATAAAAGAACAATTTTTCACATCAAGCATAGGCATAATAAATGATAAGATATCGTTTGCAGTAGTCGTGCAGAGAAGTTGATTATGCCAACAAATGTGTTTTCCTATGCTCGCGCACAAACATTCACTCGTTGTACAATTTAAGTTTTTAATAATTTGAATGTATAGTTTTATCTATGTTTTCGGAATTAAAAAGAAATTATGTTTTTAATAATTAAATATATAGTTATATTCATGTTTTCGAAATTAAAAAATATCATTTCTCACGTCAAACATATGCATAATAAAGGATAAGATATAGTTTGTAGTAGTAGTGTGAAGAATTTGATTGTGTAGGAGGAAATGTTTTTTCTCTACTCTCCCGCACAAACATTCACTCGTTGTGCAATTAAATTTTTAATAATTTGAATATATAGTTTAAATTTAAATTAAGTTATAGTTACATTTTTAATAATTTGAATATATAACTTCTAGTTGTGCAAGAATCCATTGTGTGAAGCCTTTGTGTTGCATGCTAATAGCTTTTTGGAGGATTTTAAATTTTAATATGTCTTAGCACAAACTCCGGAGTGCAAAGAATAGTATTCTGCACGGATGCAAAACCTATCTGAAACTAGTTGATGTGAAGAATTGTGATGTGCATGAAGCTAGTGTATAGAGATTTTCTCTTTAGTAGTGTGCGGAGCTTCCCCCTCCTTCTCGGTCCCCTCACAATGAAACGAATGCTATAGTCCTCGATGAGGCATGGACTAATAAATGTATTATTCATTGAAATTTACTTAGCAATAACAGTTTTATCACAAAATTTGACTCAATCAAATACCAAACGAGAGAAAAATAAAAATTTTAAGGTAGTAAAGAAAAAAACTGATTCTTTTAATCTTAATTAAATTAGATAATGAATAATATCTTTAATTTAGGATAAGTTTAACAACTAAAATTTAAACTTTAATAACTTATATTGCATGACCAACTAATAAACATGTTTTAAGCAATCCATCATGTATCATTAAAAAAACAAATTAAGGATTTTAGAAGCAGAGAGAAGTGGAAATAACGTGTATAGTAAGAGGATACTATATATTGTAAGTAAAATTTTAAAATGAAAAATTTTAAGTGAAATAATACATTTATTTATAAATCTAAATAGAGGTCGAAAAATTAAGATTTGATATGGAATTTATTTCACTAAATAGAATGGTTCAATACCCAAATCAATTCATCTTATATTGCATGATGAGATATGGAAAATGAAGATCCTATACCCTTGATTTAGACACATAGCATATTTTTCCAATTCATAAGAAATCACTCATACATAGAGGGATATATTGTATTTATTTCTATATTAAGATGATTGTCTTTGAACTTAAAGAGTGACTTGTATAAGAGTGATTTTTATAGACAATATATGTGGCCCCATATCACTTCCTAATATAAGTACACAAATTTTCCATGCTCTTTTCTAAGTACATCGTTTCCAACTTTACATATTACTTCCGATTGACTAGACTTGTATTAACATAAAGAATGATATTTCTACCTTGAAGGATAAGGGGTTATTCTTGTCCATTCAGATCTTATGTTAAACTCTTAACATTTCTAGGCTTCCTAGTGGCATTGAGTGTGTTGTCATTGGTATCAACTAGGCTAACATTGTTGTCAATTGGGCTAGCATTGATGTACATTGTATGTTAAGCTTAGGAGGAGTCTTATGGTTCTTGTAGTCTTTGGTAGAGAATCATCATAGTAGCAGGACAATTGAAGAAGTTATAATACTATAACTATGTTGGTTGGGAGTCCCAGACTTTGAAGGCATTTATGCCTTAAGAGATTAGCTCAAATGCTCCTAGAAGTGGGATAGATAGATAGTGCTAAAAAAGAGATTTCCAATGATATATTGAAGTCTTCTAGTGACCTCCTAAATTAGAAATTATTTCCAGTCAAAGGTCAATGCCCGAAAAAGTAAAATATTGTAGATTTAAATTAGAAAATAGACAAATTGGTGAGTAAAGATTGGCCTTTTTACCAAACATGATGAAGTATTTAAGTAAATCAACTCACAAAGGAGTCGGGAAATTGTGTCCTGACAACACAGTAGTGGATTAGATGGTGAATGGTTGGTGATGGAGTCCATTACACATAATCCTAGTAGGATATTTCTTGAAGGTTACAAAATTCATGCACAGAGGGAGTGCCCGAGAAGAGTTAGTAGGTGGAAATAATATTGATTAGTGGAGTTGTAGTGTGGGGAGGTCCCATAGCCACATCACCCCGGGAGGGATTCCCTAGAAGAACCAAAGTAACAGTTAAGTGTGAACCCTTAGGATGATAGTGCTCTGAGAGTACATTAGCAAGACTTTAATGCCACAGAGGATTTGCAATGAACCCATATGAATCAAATCTTCCTAGTGGTCCTTTTATAGTAGAGCATGGTGCGACAGAGCTTGGAAGAGCCCAAGATGATGTAGGGCTAAGAAACATCGAAAAATGAGCAAGGAAGAGACTTGAACTCAATGGTCTTATGTTATAATTTTTAACGAAGAAATTCATTGAAAAACAAAGGCTCAGGAACCTCTTATGCCTTTGTACCATTGACAACATGGAATAAAGAGAATAGGGAAGTTGGTGCAAAGTGATTGTGTCATGGTTATGGCATGGAAAACATAATATGAAGACAAAATTAGCATGTTGTAAATACAGGGGACATGTGGCATGTGTTTTTGGCGTTTTCAGGTCGTAAAGTGTGAAAACTATGGGTGACACATATCACCACTCATATGGCACCATGTGGCATTTGTGGTGTGAGCATAATGTCACACCGAAAGAGCTTCATCTAAATATTTAAATGGAGCATGGGCTAAGGAATCTAGGATGATTCAGTACTGGGACAAGGTGGCAAACAGGTTGAGTTATAACTCACTCTAACTTGTCGATGATTATTTCAAGTGTGCAGCAGTGTTCCCACTAGTACACATTTAATATTCCAAATAGAAATTTATAAAGATAATCAAATAGATACATAGAAATAACAACACAATATATTTCAGCAAGCACCCATGAACAAAAAAATTCTTTGGGACACCAAAATGGAAAATTTTATTATAAGTAATATGTTGGAGTACAATAGATTGGAAGGAGCATACCCGTGCTTGCTCAAGGCAAGCTAAAAGCCTGAGGTGATCAATCTCTCAATACCCAACTGCTGCAATAGTTTGTTCCTCCAGAAATATGCGTTGGCCCAGTTTTACTTCAGTGCTTGCTGACGTGGCCACTTGATTTGGCACCTCAAAACTGCCTATAAAAGTCTCTATATTTAGGGTTGTGATCTTTGTCAAAACCCAAAAAAATACAAAAGGGGTTTGCTATGGTTTTGACCCTCCAAATTCGATCCCAAATAGCTTTTCCCTCCTCAAATCGCAGAACACTCCACCTATAGCAGAAAATGATGAATTACTACTCCAAAAAGATATAAATATCCTCACAATCTCCCTCTAAATTAAATCCTAACAGCTCGGCCCCTGAAACCTCCAACCGACAGCCACACAACAATCACCCAAGAAGAATTATGCATGCCTGTGAAGAATGATGTAGTAGAAATCTTGAGAAATTCATACAACATTGAGGGACTCCCTTTAGCTTCCCAAAATGTTCCTCCTTTGGCTGGAACCTGACCAAGAACACCCCTGCATAAAAGAGACTTGAATTTTGGCATTAATCCTCCCAATGACTACGTGGCCTCTCCCTCTGCGTCTGAGATGAACTAGAATAACGTGTACCTGTGTGATGTCCTTCTCCCAACATCCAATGAAAAATAAAATCCTTCCTAGCTTGGCATTCAAAGTCCCCTGAAGAAAGTTTTAGCCTCACTCCTTGGCAAGTTCTTGTGCTAAGCAAGACTTGTAACTCATCTAAATAGCTAGAGTGACAATCAGTTATTAAAATGTCAAAAGCCTCCAAAATGATGTCTCTTCCTTCCATTTATCTTTGTTGCTGCCTTCCTCTCCTTGTGGGCCCCACTAATTCGACAGCCTTCTCCCTAGCTCAATTTTTGTAAGGGGTTAGAATTCCCCTTTTTGGGTGGTCCCCACATCCCACTACCAATTTAATTTTTCCTTTTCTCTAATATCAGTGGCCTGCATCTCTCCAAAAATTAAGTGGAGCCTCCCTCCACCCACTTTTCTTAAGTTTACCTACCAAAATATTTCGAAACACCCAGTGGAAAAAATGGAAAATATACTTAGAAAAATAATTTTAATGGGAACATTACAATCCTCCCCACCAAAAATTACTTGTCCTCAAGCAATTCCTGAACAAACAGCCTCTCATTCAGTTGACCCCAACAATCTTTGTACACAATATTGCGGTTTCAAATGTACCACCCATCCATCCTTGATCTCTTCCCTCTCCTGCCAGGATCCCAAGCCATCCTTATCAGCATGAGGTATCCCTTGCTCCATTCGTCATCCATCTCATCATAGGCACCAAACAGCCTTTGCATACCACCACTTAGTAGAGCATCGTGGTAGTATAAGATCTTGGTCATCTCCCCATGAAGCTGCTCTATCAAACAGTCCCTCTCATGTGTTTCAAGAATGGACTTTTGAATATGCAATCCAATCTTGGTGGGATTGAACCCTCATCTTCCTAAGCTTCCCCTAATCTCGTCCTACTGATCACCCTGCCACACTGGTGAATTTCCTCACACCGTTAATAAACAACTAAAACCTAATGGAATATTTGGATGACCTTCCCCTGTAGAAACCATCTCACCTCTATGGGTAGTTGAATTGCTAAGCTCTGCTATGCTAGAATCCCCTGCACATTGCAGAAGGAACATATCCTATTGACATCGTGATGCCCTGGTTATGCCCAACTACTCAACATTCTTGTACCATACCCTCTACTTTGGTAACACTCAAACACTATATCCATCTCTATTAGTGCTATGACCAACCTACCAAGGCAACTCTGCAATTCTCAAGTCCACCACTCGACATCTAGCCTTGATCCTCAGCAGCAACCTACCTCGCCATATAATGAACATCTTAGTGACTCCTTATGTGTCAGCCTCGAAAATAATTATATCACCCTCAATCATAACCCTGCAGATCAAGAAGTGGAGTGATGCACTCGCCAACCAAATCCCTAGATCGCCGATGCAACCCAGCCCGCTCCTACCAGGATCCTCCATGTATTTGTACATGACAGAATACATATCATTAAATTTCTAATCAAATCTCCATTTTAAGCCATTTCACCCACTGGCAATCCTCTACTATCATGCAGAAACTTATTCTTCAATTTCTGGCAATCTCACAAGTTATCACTTGAATGCGGAGACATTTCAGTCATATTTTTCAAACCATAAGCTTTTACATACAGATTCAAATCCAACAATTTAAATACTTCGGACATTCCCATAAACAATCTCAAAATATATTGTTGGATTCAATTAAAGAGTGCGCCTTACCTTTAAACTTCATCTGCTTATTACCAACAGTGGCTTTCCGTTAAGTCTTAACAACGATACTCAATATACACACAATATGTACAGTCTGTTCTTCCCTTACCTTTGGTATCGCGACAGTTACATAGCTGGACTGCTATCATGTACAAAGACTCATGTAGATGTATATCGCACCGGCTTATATATACACATACAACAATTTATATGCATTCGCCTCGCCTTACTACGCTATGGCTTCTTTCAGGACCGATAGATGTGAACGGTTATCACCAACGAACCCACAGTTTATATTGCTCGACTTCTAAGTCCCTGTTATGCTATGACTCGCCTATCACACAATCAAATTAAGTCTGTATAAGGGAGGCAGAGACAGAGGCTCGCCTCGTCTTTACCTGGATATGGTGCTGGTTATGGGCTGGCTCTTATTCTAAACACAGGCTTGGATGTATATATGGCACCAATTTACCATAGACAACTCGTATATATGTATCAATCGCCCCGGCAATGGTTACAGGCGGGATTTTATCATGGTAAAGGCTCGGATTGACAGCTATGTATCTCTGTCTCTACACTATTCGGTCAACATATCCATAAATCGCAATCGCCAAACAACAAACGGAACCGATACGCTGATATGTGGTCTTGGATATATCACTCGCCAGTTCCTCTTTCTCGCCGGTCGATGTAACGAGCTGCTCCCTACTTTCGAACGAACGACACTGTCTGTATATTTTGTCACAGGTTATATATATCAAAACTTTGTAATTCACACACACAGTAACCTTCGAAACCGATTCACATATGCACACAACGGACAAATTCAATCATAACTGAGATGGAACGCAAGAATTTAGTGAGGACAAGTTTGCTCTCAGCGGTATATCTGCAAAGGGAAATCACCTTTATAACAAACGATTCATGGCGATCTCTATCACATAGAGCCACGCATCAACAGTTAACACATACACCAATTGCGCACTGGAAAAATAAGAACCATTATCACTTCATGCAAATTCAATGTCACATGACATCGGTTTCTGCAACCATATGCAGAACCATATCTCAAAATTGATTAAACGCCAATATGCTCTCAGAACTGAATTCAACATATTCATATTTACATAAAAACAAGCATTCACACAGAGTTTCTATTAATGACCAGATATGGAAATCTATGGCCCTTTTACAAACTGCCGAAGGCTCCCAAGGAGAACCTTGCTCACTCCTCACTCCTCTCAATTTCCATCTATTTTTCTCTCAAAACCCCTTCTTATTTATACAATTTTTAAAAATAAACTAATTAAATGATCAATCCCTTTAATATCTCAACACCACTAGAATATCTCAACAAACCCTATTATCTAGAATCTTATCCCTTCATATCCTTAACCAATTCTCTCATATCCTTTTACTTAATAAAAGGATATTTACAAAATCCTCACCTTCTCCTATTTTAATAACAAATTAATAATTAAAATTGTCACACCCCCTTTATCACATATTTACAAATGAAAAGATGGTCTTGATGCTCCTGCATGAGACTCCCCATGTAAGAAAATTCATGACCACATGGTCATAAGTCTGGATATCTCCTCCTGGATCCCAAATTTTATTTTGTAATCCTTCCGTGCGTGTCGATTGCTTCACTGCTGTTGTCATCTGCTGTTGTCTTCCAGGTTTCCATATTTTGTGTTGTAATGCTCCACTTGCTCTGCTCTTGCAATCTTTCGCTGTCATTCTTTTGTTGTCGCTCCTTTTCTTTCTTTCTGCTATCCTTCTCTGGGATGTCTTTGTCATTAACCTCCTTATCAACTCAATTTCTCTGTCCAGTATGTCCTCTGTTTGCTGATTGTTTCCATCCCTTGATTGCTCCTTTTCTGCTGCTGCTACTATAAATGTTGCCTCACATGTTGCTCTAGCTGTTAATATGAATGTTGCGGCCTCCCAGTCTTCCTTTCCCTCTGCAACATTACTTTTCTCATCACCTGCAACTTCTTCTAAACCTGCAATCACACACAAATCATTAGTTTTAAAATCACAAGACCTTATGGTCTTGTTTGATGCTTCAGTCATCAAATCTTCGGGCTGCTTTGAATCATTCATATGATTCAACTCCTCTAGCTCTTCATCACTTTCAAAAAGTAATGGTCCACTCTCTGGGTAACATATCAAAACTTCAACATCTTCTTCAGCATCTTCATTTTGCTGTAGCTCAACTGTTTCAAGCTTCTCTTTCTTCTGTCTGGCATCTATAACCTATTCAAGTTCCCTTAGTTCCTTTATCAACTGCATATTTACCTGATGATTCCACTTCTCTTATAGTCTCTGCCACCTCAACTTCTTTCTCATGACATAACCACGCTTCTGGTCTTCCTCATTTCTTTGCAACATCTCCATTAATACCTCAAGACGAACTGCTATCTCAGCCTTCTCCCTCTTATATTCCTCTTTGCTTAATTGTCTCTGTATGCCAATTGCCTTGGCATCCTTCTCCTTTTGTCCTCTACTGTGGTTGATTTCAGAACCTCTGTTATGACTGTCACTAGTCATCTTCCTTTCCATCTCTATGAGTCCCTCACTCACTCTACCATGAGTTGCACTAAAGCCTCTTCAGCAGCAAGTCCTGTCCTGCTGCCACTTACCTCACCAAGCTCTCCTCACTCAGTCTTTTGGCAAGCAATTGGTTCTATCTCTGGAATCTCCGTTGAGAACTTCTCTTTGCTCTTCCTGGCTTCAACTCATCTGCCTGTTCACAACTGTTCTCCTTTTCCAATCTCTATTGGAATTCCCAAGGTTCTACCACTTCCACCAGCTTTTGTTATCTGTTAGCAATCTTAATCACATTGCGTTTTGGGAGTTTGCAATAATACTTCAATGCAAAGACTACAATATTCAAATCTTCAAAAAAACATATCATCTTACCTCCAAGATCTCGTCTGATCTTGTCCTTCCATTTGCCTGTACTTCAATTACCTTCAGAATCTCACCACTCCTGCAAATCTGTTACAACAATATTTATGCTTCCTCTGTCAATCAGATTTAAAATCTGATTCTCTCTTCCAATCTTCTGGCAACTTCAGCTATTAGCAACAATTCCCTCTTTGCTAAGCTTCTTCTTTGCTGCAACCATCAGTTCTCATTCCATTTCTTGTCAGTAAATTCAAATCAAAATTAACCAAACACAATACCTGCATGATCTTTCATTCCTTCAGCTGTATTCTAATTTGCTTGACTGTTAGATTAAAATCTAATATTTCCCTGTCTGCATGCACATCTGCTGTCATAATTTATCTCTGCACTTATCGCCTGCAATTTTTCAATCACTCATACAACCCATATCGAATTTTACAGAATTCTATTCTGTTCGAATGCATAACTGAGATTTATTTCCCCATACAGGATTTAATATAAATTCAAATTCAGTTTTCAACACTTCTCAATAAACTTTCATACAGAGCCGGGCTCTGATACCACCTGATGCAGCCCAGGCCGCTCCTACCAGGATCCTCCATGTATTTGTACATGACAGAATACATCTCATTAAATTTCTAATCAAATCTCCATTTTAAGCCATTTCACCCACTGGCAATCCTCTACTATCATGCAAAAACTTATTCTTCAATTTCTGGCAATCTCACAAGTTATCACTTGAATGCGGAGACATTTCAGTCATATGTTTCAAACCATAAGCTTTTACATACAGATTCAAATCCAACAATTTAAATACTTCGGACATTCCCATAAACAATCTCAAAATATATTGCTGGATTCAATTAAAGAGTGCGCCTTACCTTTAAACTTCATCTGCTTATTACCAACAGTGGCTTTCCGTTAAGTCTTAACAGCACACAATATGTACAGTATGTTCTCCCCTTACCTTTGGTATCGCGACGGTTACATAGCTAGACCGCTATCATGTACAAAGACTCATGTAGATGTATATCGCACCGATTTATATATACACATACAACAATTTATATGCATTCGCCTTGCCTTGCTACGCTATGGCTTCTTCCAAGACTGATAGATGTGAACGGTTATCACCAACGAACCCACAGTTTATATTGCTCGACTTCTAAGTCCCTGTTATGCTATGACTCGCTTATCACACAATCAAATTAAGTCTGTATAAGGGAGGCAGAGACAGAGGCTTGCCTCGTCTTTACCTGGATATGGTGCTGGTTATGGGCTGGCTCTTATTCTAAACACAAGCTTGGATGTATATATGGCACCAATTTACCATAGACAACTTTTATATATGTATCAATCGCCCCGACAATGGTTACAGGCGGGATTTTATCATGGTAAATGCTCGGATTGACAGCTATGTATCTCTGTCTCTACACTATTCGGTCAACATATCCATAAATCGCAATCGCCAAACAACAAACGGAACCGATACGCTGATATGTGGTCTTGGATATATCACTCGCCAGTTCCTCTTTCTCGCCGGTCGATGTAACGAGCCGCTCCCTACTTTCGAACGGACGACACTGTCTGTATATTTTGTCACAGGTTATATATATCGAAACTTTGTAATTCACACACACAGTAACCTTCGAAACTGATTCACATATGCACACAACGGACAGCTTCAATCATAACTGAGATGGAACGCAAGAATTTAGTGAGGACAGGTTTGCTGTCAGCGGTATATCTGCAAAGGGAAATCACCTTTATAACAAACGATTCATGGCGATCTCTATCACATAGAGCCACGCATCAACAGTTAACACATACACCAATTGTGCACTGGAAAAATAAGAACCGTTATCACTTCATGCAAATTCAATGTCACATGACATCGGTTTCTGCAACCATATGCAGAACCATATCTCAAAATTGATTAAACGCCAATATGCTCTCAGAACTGAATTCAACATATTCATATTTACATAAAAACAAGCATTCACACAGAGTTTCTATTAATGACCAGATATGCAAATCTATGGCCCTTTTACAAACTGCCGAAGGCTCCCAAGGAGAACCTTGCTCACTCCTCACTCCTCTCAATTTCCATCTATTTTTCTCTCAAAACCCCTTCCTATTTATACAATTTTTAAAAATAAACTAATTAAATGCTCAATCCCCTTAATATCTTCAACACCACTAGAATATCTCAACAAACCCTCATATCTAGGATCTTATCCCTTCATATCCTTAACCAATTCTCTCATATCCTCTTAATTAATAAAAGGATATTTACAAAATCCTCACCTTCTCCTATTTTAATAACAAATTAATTATTAAAATTGTCACACCCCCTTTATCACATATTTACAAATGAAAAGATGGTCTTGATGCTCCTGCATCAATCGCCCAACCATACTCGGAGATCACAAATTCCATTCCTCACAGACTACCACTGTGTAGCACTACTACCTATTAAGACCAACCTGGCCCTCATCTCCAACCCCTGTATGTATCCCATAGGTGGACCCCAAGTATAAGGAATTTATCTAACACATGCCAATCTACTCTGCTACTACCAAACCACATAGTGAAATCTGCTATGCCAACTCCTGATGATGCACTCAAACACTGCTAGGAGTCTACAAACCATCATGTAGATGAATTCTGTGATACATTGTTTGTGATGCATATGTACCACCTCAGACTACCTCGCCAAAAGTGTATCTTGCAAATCCCTACCGATCACCTCCCCAAGTGTGAGCCAATGGGTGGAACATATGCTCCCTTGGTAGTAGACCATTCTATCCATAAGTCGGTATCCACCAACTCGTGCACCCACCAAATGCCTCAACTAGAGCATCTCCCTCTTTCCCGTGAAACATTGTGTCTCATCTAACTTTCTAGGGTGAGCATCCCACGTCTTGCTACCTATACTAAGGGCATCATGGGGTAGAAAATCAACCCTTAAAAATTGTAAGCCATCGTAGAGAGCGATAGGTACGTAAGTCCCCATGAGTATGACCAAAAGTCCACATGTAGACAGAAAAGTAATCCCATGGATGCGCTTGTTTCTGTCCTTGTCTCGTTGATAACTCCATCGAAGACCTAACTCTATTAAGTAGAATGTCTGCAGACGCTCAACAACTACCCCATCCATATGGGGTGAGTTGCATCAAATGGCGCGCCTCGTCTGACTCCATGGTGTAAACCCACACACCACAACACACCTCGATGCATCTACGTTCACGTCAAAAAATGACTACTCAATGTTACATGCTCCTACACACTATTGAATACTAGGATCTAAGACTAAGATAGTACGCGTTGACACACACCCTACTAGTATCACCTCCTCCAATCTCATATCATCGTACCCACTGATTCATGGGCCACACCTCCAAATCCTCCTTGAGAGACATAAGAGGAGAATCCTTGTATGTACAAGTGGTGATGTGACCACTGTGATACTCCTCAGTGACTATTGAGTCCCACCTAAATGCAGAGAGTCCTTAACCCCAAACAAGGTGCTATCTGGTGGCCTACCAATGACACCACCAACAGACTCCTGCTAGAGTATGATGATCATATTTTGATCCAATGTACAACCATCATACCAAAATGACATAGGGAGTACCCTCACAAACTGACCGATCATTGGTGCTAACCGGGATTCCCTTAACAAATGCTTGTGCTCAACTGCTAGGTCAAATATATCACCAATATTGTAGTCAATTTGTATATCTGGTAAGTGGTAGGTAGTCCCACCTATATCCCAATGCCAACATGGGCCTCCAGTATTCGTGATGCCTAAACATGCCTGCTAACTCTCACCCTGCCCTATGACCAACACCATACGCCTAGCCCTCTCCATGGACAATCGACTCAAAATCCCTTGTCATCCAACCCCAAGTGAAGGATTGATAACATGAACTCCCATACATAGAACTATACCTCCATCCTCCAAAGGCTGCACCCTATGCAGCTCATGTCGCCTCATCCCACCATCCTGGTTAATGCATAAAATTTATCGAGGTGACTCTTCCTCTCCCTCCCTAATGTGTAGTGGTAATCTACTAGTGCTATCAAAATCATATATGTATATCTATGTAGGGTTACACTGTCACTCCAATGTGCACTCCAGCTGAACCATTAGGGAACCCAAGTGTTCCCCAACACGAGTTAGTTTGGCCATTGATTCAATGCAAACTAATCTCATGCCCTACAACTCCTCATTCTTCTCAACCCCTAAATCCTCTAACGAACACCCCATACAACAATCACCCAAGAATAATTATAGAGGCTTCTAAGTGATGACTTAGTGAGGGACTCCCTTTTTCCTCCCAAAATCTCCCTCCCTTTGGTGGAATCTAACCAGGAACACCCCTGCAGCAATAGAGACCCAATTTTTTTCACCAATTTTCCCAATGTCTATGTGGCCTCTCCCTCTTCATCCCAACTGAACTAGAATAGCGTGTACATGTGTGATGTCCCTCTACCAACCTCTAAATGAAGAGAAAATCCTTCCTAGGGTGGCACTCGAAGTCCCCCAAAGAAATGTTAAGATTCACTCCTTTGGAAGCTCTTGTGCTAAGCAACACTTGTAACTCAGCTAAACAGCTAGAGTGACAATCAATTATCAAAATGTCAAAAACCCCAAAAAGGATGTATCTTCCTTATAATTATCTTTTATTCACCATTTCTCTCCTCGTGGGCCCCACCAATTCAACTTCCTTCTTCCTAGCTCGATTTTCCTAACGGGTATGAATTCGCCTTTTTTGGTGCCCCCCCCCCCATCCCACTACAAATTTGTTTTTTCATTTCTCTAATCTTGGTGGCCTCCATCTCTCCAAAAATTAAGTGGAGACCCCCTCCACCCACTTTTCCTAAGTTTAGCTTCCAAAATATTTACCAACATCCAATGGAAAAATAAGAGTTATTCTTAGCAATATTAATTTAATTGGGGACATTCCAACACATCACCTTGGAGGTGCTTCCCTGGAAGGAAATAAAAGTCACAAAGTAGGAAGCTTTGGGATGACTAGGCTCTGGGAAATCATGGATTAGAGGTGGCATAGATGCCAATGTTGTAGAGCCATAATAAAATTATCAGGACACATCATCGCAGAAGTGTCGCCACTAAAGAAAACTAAAAGGTGCATGGGAGGTTTCTTCTTGCTGAATTACCTATGTGACATGACAGTGTATGAAGCAACAGATGATGACCAAAAAGAAAGGTGAACATGGAAAAATTGGTCCACATGGGACATATCATCCGAGAAGAACTACCCCAGAAGAAAAATAAATGCTGCAAAGGTGAAAGCTCCAAGCTAACGAGGCTTTGAGACACAATGGGAGACAAAGAGGGAGTAGAGAACCAGTGAGAATGGTGCAAGAGGAAAGTGGGAGTCTCACTAGACATGTAATCTTGGAAGGGCAGCAAGGGCTATAGATGAGCCTAGTAATTGGTTCTTTACGCACTATGTGAGCATCATCACAAAAGAAAAATGCATGGTGTTTAGAGCCCCTGCCGTATAGTGCAACTGGGTGCCCAAAAACCAGTTGTGCGACGTGATTGTGAATTGAGTGACCAAAGGCTTTCGGGATATTATAATGAAAAAATGTGATGGGTTGAGGACTAAACATAAATGAACATGAGATTTTAAAGCGGAGCTACGTAAGTGTTTAAGAATTATCACAAAGTGACTAGGTGTATGGTTAAATACCTTGAATGGATCAGGGACAAAGTCTCTCCATATTTTGCAGCTATGCTAAAATTTGTTATTCACCATATTTGGTTTCTGCAGGCTTGAATGGGTTGACATTTATTTGTGCCATATTTGGTAGATATACTAAAATTAGTTATTAGCTTTAATTGGGTCAAGTAGGCCTTTAAAGAATGAACGGTTTGGAAATTGTTTTTTGTATATGATTTTATTGCGAAGGTTGGTGTTAATGGAGTCAATGGTAGTGGCAAGGAACTTTGGTTATATGCAGCTAGGACGACGATGCATAGAAGTAAATTAAGGGAGCCCATCTCAAACAAAAAATAAGGCACACCTGATATTCCTTGCATGCTATGAAGAATTTAATGGAAAAGAGTGTTGGGTGTAGAAGATTTGACAAAAAATTAAGAGTGATATGCCAAATTACATCTTGAGAATTCGAGAGACATGTTGTCTATTTAGAAATAATTTAATGGAGGAGCTCTTTGACATAGCAAGTTCGATTAAGATTTAATTCTCAGACTTAAAAAAACTCAAATTTAATTTAGCTACATAAGTTGAGTTACTTGATGGAACAAAATAATGGTGAGCCATGTAAAAAGTACACTAAGGAGAAGTGATGAGCTAACAAAGGAAAAATCCTTCTCTATGTTGTAGTGGAACAAAACCATAGATTTTAGAGTAATGCAAAATTGCTGAGTGTAGAGTAGAGATCTCAGAGGGAGAGTGTGTTAGTTTCATGGAATAGCTAAGGGGTTGAGAGTTAATATCCAGAGTGTATGATCACCAAGAGAAAAGAATAAAGAGTTGTTGGAAAGTGGGAAGAGCAAGGAGAAGGTTGAGTGTATGTTGTTTAGAACAAATGGCCAAGTTGATGAACAAAAATATTAAATCAAGCCTAGTGGGTGTGTTGATGGTGTTGGAAATCTATGAACCAAGGGTGTCTCCTCGATGTGAAGTCCAAATTAGACCTCACGCTATTTGGATTAGGGTCCTGATCTAGAGTATTGGCTTGACTGGTAGATATTCCTATAGATTTGGCTTGTCTTAAGCTTCGTAGGTTAGGAAGGTTGAGCGAATTCAAGAATTTTGGGAACGAAATTTTATCGATAGGGCTAAGTGTGGGACCAGTGGGGCTTAAGTGAGCAGAGATGAAATTATATCATGATCACATGTTTAGAACACTTAGTGACACAATATTGATCACTCAAAAAATAAAATCAACATGATGCCCTCAATGTGAAAACAATGCAACATAACTCTCCAACTGCAACACAAAAGATATACTTTACGACAAAAGTGACGTTGCTTTTGTGACAATGCATGAACCTTTGGGAATGAGTGTAAAACATGCCTACATGACTGGTAGGAGTAACAAAAACCAAATTTAACCCTTGAAACAATCCAAAACTCCACTCTACGTGATAAGTGAGACTTCCCATGCCAAAATATGACATTTAAGATATAAAGAGAAAAGTGAAAATGATACTTGCGATACATGATTGCTGATGAAAACAACACAAGCTAGAGCCAAGATTACATGAAAAACCACTAATTAATATGAAATGAAGTGAAGGCAATAGTCGAAAACATTAAATTGACACTAGAGGAAGTGAATATGTGCAAAAGAAATAGTTTGGAAAACTCATTGAAACAAAAGTATAATCACAACCAAGAGTGAGAGACTGTCATTAAAAGCACGCACTAACTGTTGACATTCATTTATCATTTCAAATGAAAAATATTGATGGATTTTGCTATGGTTATAGAATATTGCGTAAAATAATGTGTTGATGAGCTTGTTGTAGACTTAGCATGTGGAAGCATGTGACTTTGACACTTATAATCCAAGAGGGAGCTTAAAGACTTAACAAGGCATATTCTAACCAAGAAGTGACTATGAAATGACTGATCGCAAGATCCTCAGTAGTCTCCAAAATTTAAGTGTAGGAAACTTTTTGGAGGGTTTTTGTCGCAGCAACAATAGTTGGCGACACACTAGTAGAACTCCACCTTCTCTTCCTTGGTAAACTCTTTTTTGAGGGTCTAGTTATTGAGGAAGTATTGATTCATCATTTAGATTACCCCAACTTTCCCACTTACCCCGTGTATAAACCTAGTCCCCTTCACTGACTCTTAGTTGAACACAAACACAAAACCAACAATACCACAATATTTCAAGATAAGGAGAGGGTAATGTAGCACACGAGTTTTAGATATTCATAGTATATTTTTTCAGCTTTGTTGTTTCTCTACTGCCAGCAGGCCTGGAAAGTACCCTGACAAATTTTCTTGCTTCACCTCCCTACGCAAGAATCCTTTCACCTCTTTCACCATTTATTTATTTATTTTATATGGAACTGTGCATTGGCACTTATTTATTTTATGGGAGGAAGATGGATCCCAACTTATTGAGAGCATACAATGTTTTCCCTTTAGAGAAATGTGTGTCAGACCCCTCATACTCATTTTCTGATTTAGATTTCCCCCCTTTATTTCTATACTTGATTGGATCAACATGGAGAACACCAAAATATAAAGAAATGAGTGTAGGCATGAGGTTTCCATAATAAACATAGATATCATGGTTCGACGTAGATATTTCCACACACAAGGATCATATTTTCTGTAAAAACATCATTGACCAAAGGGATAACCAAGACAGAGAAGAAGCTCTGAGAGTTAGCCAAATGTTATAGTGTCAAAAAGGCCTTTTCTATTTTCCACATTGTCTTTTGAGCCAAAAGGAACATCTTTCATCCAAAGTCTTACTCAACAAAAGATGACATAAAATACACGACATAGCAATAAAACAAAACCAAAAGGGAAAATGAAAAGGAGGCTAGACCAAAAATAGAGTGTGAGACAAACATAAGAAATGACAAAAAAGACTACAGAAAATGAGTGAAAGATGAATGTGAAGGTAAACTAATATGTAGCTAGAACTACTTCTAAACTAACCGGCTAGAAGATCGAGGTTACATATAATGAAACTTCCAATGTAACCACCATAGCTGCTCCCAACCTTCATCCTCAAAGATACGGGCAATTAAAACAATATAAAACAATGTGTAAAGGAAAATATAAGAGCTTGAATAACTTTCACAAAAAATTGAAGGTCTTTCCTCTTTGCAGAAAAATATGTCATAGCCATTACTTCTATCCAACTTATGATCTTTCCTTCTCGATGAAAATTATAAATAGGCAAACCTCGAAAGATTCTTGTGAATGCATCTTCATCTGTGTCATCCTTCTTAGAAATCATAAGAAAATAATGAAACTTATTAGAAAATGGGCTTGCTAAGTAGGATGCTTCCAGGAAATCATAGATTGGATCATGAAATTCGAAGAAATCCTCTTGAAAACTCCACAATCTTGTCGAAGATGAATTTTCAAATAGAATAACAGGGTCAAGATGTAATTCTTGTGAGGGAAAGTGGATATGATCATATTCAATAGGAATGCCAAGATAGTGAAGGCATGACATAAGCATCAGTGAAGGCTAAAGTGCCTCGCTTGCTTGACAATCATCCAAATAGTGAGGAAAACCATAAATATTAATTGATGTGAAACAACTGTCATCATATATACATGGTGGGAAAATGAGAAAATGAATGAAAATTAATATTATGATTAGATGGACCATTGTGGAAATATATTATTGGTTAGAAGATAACAAAGAGAGATCAATTTGAACATCATAACCATAAAAAGAAGTGAAAAGGAATAACAGTACAACAAACACATGAGACCGGTCAAGATAGAGTGAATGAACAAGAACTTGATTCAAATAATAACTCATTCATTCATTGTCACTCAATAGGATTTCAAATGCGATGAAGAACATGATTTGTAATATAACATTGATATGAAAAGCTAAGATATGTTTATTATGAAATGAATCTGATAGCCATGATTTCTTCGGTCAAAGATGATCTTTGAAGTGACCAACTTCACAGTTCCATGACTCTATTAGAGATACACATTCCAAACCCAAGTTTGATACTAGAGCTTGGCATGGAGATAAATCATCTAAAATATAATCTTGAATCGAATCAGAAATTGAATCTCGAAAGTTCAAAAGAGTATATCTGAAATACTAAACATATTTCAATAAGGAATTCACATCAAATAAAACCATGCAAGGAAAATTGTTTTGTGAGAGAAACTATTTATGATTTAGCTCAGGGACCTGACCAGAGTCGCAAGAACCTGACATCACCATCAACGGAATTTGAGGTGCTTCGACTTCTTGGGAAGTACCAAAATTCTCAAGGATTGTAAAATCACATTTTGAGGATTGAACCATATAATGCATGTTGTAAGGATTGCTACCACCACTTATTTCAATAAGAACAATACTGACCAGATGGCAACCATACCTGTCACTAATTTGATTGGATTTTACAACTTCAACAGCCAGATTACTCAAGATGGAAGATTCTTCTGATCACAAATTCGAAGCTGTATGGATCAGGGAAATTTTATGAGAAAGTTGACTTGAAGAGTTTCCTTTATGAAAAATAAGAGATGATGAGGGATGGAAAGAATAATCAAAGATTTCATTATTTTCATTTTCATCATAGATAATCTCACCACCTTCTATCAATTAAAAAGCTAACTCTTCACATGAATAACTTGAAGAGCGTGGAGTATCTTCATCACAAGTTGATGCATTACAAATGGTAGGGTGCAAGGGATAGTGTGATGAAGAGAAAGTTTTGATAACAACATCTTCTTTGACTGAATCATATTCTGGATGAGACACTGAAAGACCAATTGGTACACTCAAGTGTTCATAATTGCATAAGTCAACATAGTCATCATTGTTAGGATTATTGTTTTTGAAGATTTTAGATTGATTAATCAAATAAATTTCATTTGATTCATTATCGATATTAGTGGATTGAAAACCAGCCAAGAATGAGGAAGTATCATCTTCACATAGAAAGAATCTTTACCTTCCTGCTTCTATAACTTTAAAATGTGACTACCTTGCACCTATTCACTGCTTGGATTTGGAGTAGGTAGATCAAGAAAATCAAGGCGAAAGGGATCATGATAAAGAGATTATAAAGGAGCACAAGAATCTAAATCTAATTCAAAGTTAGTATTCACATAGGCTTCATTAGCCATTCCATTATTTCCTCGATTGGATATAAATCATGAAAATTATAAGGGGAATGAGAAGATGGATTAACAATCTGATGTGCATATTTCCCAACATCATTATCAATGCGTGGAGGCAGCCTCATCAAAACTAGAAAAAGAGGAGGATAAGGAACAAAAGGAGTATTAGGTTCCTCCTTTGAAATTTGAGGTATCTCATGATTTACAAGAGTTGTGGAAGTAAAATAATTAGGGGGTTCAAATTCACTGTGCAAAGAGATAAGAACCAAACGCTTAATTTCTTTTAAATAAATCCCAATCCATGTGTTTTCTTAGAATTTCACAATAAAGCTGAAGGAATCAATTACAAAAATCTTCAATAGATTCATTAGGCTTCATTCTTATTTGATTAATTGTTTTAATAAAATCCAATTAATCATACCTATAAAATTCTTTATGAAGCTCCTTCGGAAGGTGGTTGAATGAATAGATAGAAGCAATAGGTAATGTATGATACCATCTCTTAACACAACCTTCAAATGTGAGGGTGAGAAATCTAGTCATGCAATGCATTCCATTAGAAATGAAAAAATGACAACTTGAAATAGATGTTTACAAAGAGTTAATTCACCCTCACCATGGAACTTAAATTGGGATAGGTTATGAATAACTTCCACAAGCATGGTAATATTAATTTATTTAGATAAACATTTCAGGATTATTATTTTTGGAAGAGCCATTTTTAATAAGAGATTCAAAGGAAACTTAATGGGCACAACCTATCATCTGGCCGATTTTTTTGACAGTGTTCGAAATCCGTCAACCAAGTTGGTCTCCTAGATGTGAATTCCCCATTAGACCTCACACTGTTTGGAATACGATCCCCATTTATAGTATCAGCTTAGCTACCATATATTCTTATAGATTTACCTTCACTTAAGTTATTAGCAAGACAAAGAAGCATGTATGTGCCTTTGCAAAAAGAAAGTGTGCCCGGTGAAGGTTTGGTTGCAAGTGTATCCAGGTTCTTCTATTATGGAGGGAGGGAAACTGAGCCTCTAAAAGAGAGGTAATAGTACCACCCTAGTTGAGGCACAAACAAGTGAAAAAATAATCACCTAACATCAAGAAGAATAGTTCACTTAGATGTGACAATTGTTACAACAATTACAACATATTTTCAATAAGATAGACACTAAAATGACTGAAATAGTTCAATTACTTTAGTGTAGGTAAAAGAAAACATGAACCATAAACATTTATAGAACATACTTACAATTTTTCGCAATCCATATGAAAATATGTTGTCCACCGGGCTTCAAGTATTAAGTGAAAGTCCCAAGGTTTATGTATACAATGAACATCACATCTTCCAATAGTGGAGTGTTGGAGCCACTACTTGCTCGGGAAAAGTACTAACTCTATCTTTATGATGCCTTATGGGAGAAGCCAAGGTGAAATCCCTTTACATGAGCAACAAGGGTGTATATATAAAAAAATGGGGTGACCATTCACCTCCCTTGTGACTCTTGGACTACCCTCATGAATGTTCGACTTATCAAGTACCTTTCAACTACCTACATGACTTTTCATATTACCTGGATGACTTTTAGACTTCCACTTTACATTACATTTCTCCAATACTAAATTTACATAATCCAAAAATGATGTGGCAAATAATGACTCATGATCAGGCATGACATCACATTGATGAAATAGACTGCATGATGATGTGGCAGAGCCAAGTTGTCCTTCTTTTTGCTTTGTCTTCAATAAAATATGTGTTCAATACTCTATCTTCATGAGAGATATGTTTTTTTCTTATATCTACCCTCCAAAGAGGTGTGAATCAGATGGAGTCTTCATGTGGTCTTGATATTTGCTCCTTTGTTGTAATCCAGTGTTCCTTCATCTTCTTGCATGATGATCATCTTATCTACCTAGCTCCTTAGGTGTCTTCTAGAATGGTATCCTTCTCCATATATTTCATTTTAATACTTTAATGACATAATAAAATACCTATGACTGCAATCCACTCATGAAAATATGACATCAGTCCAATAAACCCCTAACTTGAGATGTTTCATGAAATCACTTATTAGGGCTAGAAATGGTGACTCGTTGAGTGAATAACTCAGGGATTGTGCAGTTTCAGAGGCTAAGGTATGGGAATTAGGCTTAAAACTATGAAATTTGCAATTGAGGATGGCCAGTGTCAAAGGAGTGTGCCGTTGAGGGATTCAAGGACTCAGGCTAGAGGCTTGAGCCTTGAGACTATACAATGTGCAATTATGGAGGCCTTTGTAGAGGGACTGTGCAGTTGAGGGACACAAGGGATTAAGATAGAGGCTTGAGGCTTGAGACCTAGTAGTGCCTAGTTGTGATGTCCTAGGCTGAGGGATTGCACAATTGAGGAACTCAAGAGGTCAAGCTTGAGGCTTGATGTTTCCCAATGGGCATTTCTGATACGTGAACAGAAGAGGAGATTACACATTTGAGGGGCTTGAAGGGCACAATATTGAGGCTTGAATATTTAAGTTTCCTAATGCGTAGTTTTCAAAGGAGAGGGGCCAAATAATTTCACATTTACATAGTTTAAGAGCTCAAGGTTGAGGCTTGATGCTTGAGAATACGTAGTGCACAGAGAAGGATGGATGGTGAATGAATGGGAATGAGCATTGATAATAAAAAGTGTGCATTTCCAAGATGCAATATCAGGTCTTAAGGATTGATATTGTGTAATGTGCAGTTAAGCAATTTTGAACGAAGTCAAGTTTCCCACGGACAATTTTTTTTGGATAAGGCTAAGTGTGGGATCAGTGAGACTCAAGTGAGTACAGACAAAACTAGATCATGAACACACACTCGGAACAGACAACAAGACAACATTGATCACTAAAAAAAAAAATCAACATGATTCCCTCAATGTGACAACAATGCAACATACCTCTCCATGTGTGACACAAAAGATACACTTTGTGACGAAAGTGGCAACACTTGTGTGGAAGTGCATGAAAATTTAAGAATGAGTGTAAAACATGTCTACATGACTAGAAGGACTCATGAACACCAAATTTATCCTTTGAAACAATCCAAAAATCCACTTTACATGATATCCAACACTTCCCATGTGAAAAGATGACATTTACCATATAAAGAGAAAAGTGAAAACGAAACTTGTGATATGTGAATGAAATTGAAAAAACAACATGCTAGCGCCAAGATAAGATGAAAATTAGACTAATTATATGAAATAAAGTGAAGGCGACATTCAAAAATGTGAAAGAGACACTTAGGAAAGTGAAGGAACACAAAAGCAACGGTTTGGAAAAATCACTGAAACAAAATTACAATCACAGTTAAGAGTGAGATATTGTCATTAGAAGAATGCATTGACTACCGACATGGGTTAACCATTGCATAGGCACAATATTGATGGATTTTTCTATGCTTGTACAAATTTTCGTAAAAGAACGCACTCATGAACTTGTTGTAGACTCAACATGTGCGAGAAGGTGACTTTGACCCTTATAATCTAAGAGGGAGATCAAAGACATAACAAGGAATTGGAAAACAAGGAAGTGACTATGGAATGACTAATCGAAAGATACTTATTGGGCTCTAGAATTCAAGTGTACGAAATATTTTGGAGGGTGTTTGTCAGAGCGACAATAGGGTGCCATAAAAAAGTGCAGTGATTTCCTTATTGAGTTTGGGTTTGAGCCATCAAATTGGGATTTGTAAGTTCCATATTAGGGGATATCTAGTTGGAGCTTAGAGGTTTGTGCCTTCTTCAATTTAGTGCTTACATGAATCGAAGAATTTAAAAGTTAGTTCTTGGAACAAATCCAATAAGTTTGTGTTTAAGTTGGTGTTGATAGTAAACTAATAAGGTGTCTAGAGGAAAAGAGAGTTGGTGCTTCCTACTAGTGGGAACTAGAAAACAATCTTAGGGAGTTTCTCCTTCATGTAAGTGGTGAGTCACAAAAAATTGACGTAATAAAGTAGGAGCTCATATTTACATCATAAAATAAATATTGGTGGTTTTTCCCTTTTTGGAATTCCACATTAAATCCTCTATGTTCTATGTGCTTGTTTTTCATTATCTTTGTGTGTATGTATATGTGTGATGATTTTGTTTGTTTCACATGACATGATAATGGTTCGCAGATAACCATTTACAAGTTTTAATGTGAAAGTAAGAATTGGCATATAAGTTAAAATAAGCCTGAATATTTATTCACCCCCTCTTAATATTATTGTTTCCAACAATTGGTATTCGATTAGGTTCCTTCAAGAAAAACTTAAACACTTGGCTAAAAAATATTGGTTTACATCAAAAGGAGATCCATTTTTTAATAGATCAAATTATGTGGTATGGAATCTTACAAGTGAAGCCTACTTAATGCCTTTGGATTTTGATGTATGGTGCTCCATATTGAATGGATAAAAGAGTAATAATAATGAATAATCCAAAATCATTATCTTCATAGGGCTATCAGAATCAGATTCAGATAAAGTAAGACATTATGAGTTTGTAAGTGAAATATGGTAAAAGCTCCATTGTGTATATGGAGAAGAAGATCATATATCTCAAGAGAAAGTTGAAGATCCTTGCTACTCGAGTAGAGAACCATACCATGCAGGTGTTGGTGGTGGAGATGAGAAGAAGAAAAGGAGGAGGAAGAAGAAAGGAACTCAGAGGAGAGATGCTCAAAAAATAAAAATAAAAATCTCCAAATGTGTAAGCCAATTTTGAGATGATGATGAAAAATAAGAAGGAAATACGAGACACAGAGAAGGTAAGCTATTGTTCAGTGATAAATATAAGGAAATAGGTCAATTATCTTCTAGATGTTCACATGCATTATTTGAAGAAAAGCATAGTGATGCATCTAGTAATAGGAAAGAGATACCTATACTTGTATCAATATCAGATGAAGGTAACTCTGAAGAAGAGGGAAGAACATCTCATGTGGAGGATGAAGAGATATCCCATAAGTGTTTGTCTGTAGGTGAAGATGAATGCATTCCTTGTAGTGATGAAGGAGTAGTCCTCATTTGCATGGAGGATTCCAGAGACTCAGAAAGGGGTCTAGATCCTTTTGATCATTTTGATAGCACATCTCATATTGAAGGGAGGGATTGAGATCATAATATTTATTTCAAGAAAAAACTCATATCTTCTCTTAAGGAGATCAAGCAACATTCAGAAGAGAATAACAATCAACATGGTTGATTTTAAGAAAATGATATTGAGAATGAAAGGTTGAGAAAAACAATTCTTGATCTTAATTCTCATCAAGAGGAAACCAACAGATTGAATGAAATGTTAACTAATCAACACAATCAAAGAGAAGACCATTGTGAGAGATTGGAAGATGGGTAGTCTTGATGAGACATGATTTAAAGAGGCTAATCACCAATTATCTCAATATCAAAAGATTGGAAAGGGCTCCATGATATTTGATGTCATTCTCAGCAAGAAAAAAACTCCATTCACTAAGGCAGGTTTGGGCTTCAATGGAGAATTAGTCTCCACAAAGGAAAATATCAAATAATTAGCTAGTTAGGATGGTAGAGTCAAATAATCCAACATTTATAACGGTAAAGGGATTCTTGGATAGAAAAAACAATGAGGAAAAAATAAACAACTGCAAAGGAGAGAAAGGGATGGAAAACCAACAGAGGTAGAAAAAACAAAGAACAATGCAAGGGAGTAATTCAAACAACCAAAAATAGAAAATGAAAAAACAACAAAATTTTGATATGCCTTAAGGGCATGATCATCAAAGGAAAAATGGGTTCCATAGTTATTATTTTTCTTACAATATTTTTGGCCATTCGTAGATTGTAGATGGTATGTAAGGAAGGAAAAGGTGTTGAGAGGCTACAATCCAGGAATCCATGAGATGCCTTCGAATAAGCATAGTGGCAGTAATATAATTTTTTACAAGAAATTTGTCACGAATAGAAACTCCATTTCCCCATTCTTAAGTAACGAAGAATGCTACAAATATGGTTATTCCAGGCATAAAGCAACAAGGTTCAGATATGATAAGACAAGGAAGCCCACTCAAAGCTTTCATGAAAATGAAGTAACTCAGACATTGAGGATTAGAAGAAATGTAATAGAAAAGGAATTTGAGTTTTCCCTTAGCGCTTTCTGTGGAGAGAACATGTTGAATATAGGGGGAAGAAATCATCAAGGAGTTATTTTTTCTCTGATGAAAAACGAGAAAAAAATTAGGAGGGATGATCCTAATATTTCATTAGTAAAACCCTCTATAAGTTTCAGTTGTAGTAATTTCAAGCCTAAATCAAGCAACAACCTAACTTATCCTTCTCTACAAGCAAAGCAAAGGGGCAACAAGAACACTTGGGTAAAGATAAAGGGGTTAAAGGAGAAGTGTAGTTTATCCCTATATGGCCAAGACCAAGTTTAAGACATGAAAAATAATAATTTAAAATATAATGCTCCTCATAGGACTCAACAAATGAATGTTTGGAAGAGGGAGGAGGATACTTTACTCGGGTGGGAGTAGATCGTCAGTTTATACACTAAAAGAAGAGAATGACCTCATGTTAGGCCAATTAAATTAAATTAAATTAAATGAAAGGGTGAAATATAATTAGATGGAGAAATGCATATGAACATTAGAGGTAATATTGGATCCCTTGAATTATAGAAGCATAAGTTTATTTATTTTTATAAATAAAAATTGCATGAGTAAGGAAAATGTAGCCAACATAGTTCAAAGGAAGAGAACACAATAACATTATATGTTGTATGGTAAGAAGAAGAGGAGTTGTAGTGGAAACATCAAATGTGAAGAGGCCCAAAGTTTTAAACTAGGTCCACAGGACCAGTCCCCAGATAGAAGAAAATGGGTTAAGGAAAATAAGTGCATTGGTTCAGGGGGGTTTTCTTTAGTAGCAGTAGTAGGCAACAATATTTACTATCAAGAAGAGTGGTTGGTCGGGAAATGAATGGTTTTTACCTTGGGTGAAGTACCCTTATTTCATTTTTGTTCTGAATTTGATTATCCCTAGCAATCTTGTGGCCATGAAAAATATTGGTACAAGATTTGCATGTCCCATAATGCTTAATTAATTATGGTATGAGATATGTATGTATAATTGAGGACAAATTTGGTTACTTGATTAGAGAAAGACTATATTGATGTTGTTGTTGTTGAATTAGGGTTTGTATGTACAATGGTTTTTTGATGTAGATTTGATTGTTAAGAGATTGCATTGAAGTATGTTTTTGTATTGTAATTGAGTAGAAATTTTTAGTAGATCCAATATGAAAATCGATGAAATTTGGTCCAAAGATGTTTGAGAAGAGAGGGACATAGTGGGTCTAGTCTAAAAATTGTGAAACATGACAAAGAAGTGATGTGTTTTGCAATTGGATCCTATTTTGAAAATGCATGAAAAGTGGTTGATGAGGTCTTGAAGGTTACATCCTTTAGTGGGAAATTTTTGGATTTCTAGCAAGTGGTGGGTTGCTAATTTATGGAGTGGTGGCTTCCTTCTAGTCGTTGCTAGAAAACCAATTGAAGGTAGTGGACTTCAATAGGATGGGAGGTGCAACAGGTGGTGTCTTTCATAATTGAGGAAGTGTTGGCTTCTGTCAGTGGGTGTTTTCTCATGTGCATTGTGAGTTAGAGCTTACAAAATGGTGGTGGATATTGATTCATGTACAAAGAAGAAGATTGATTAGTAATAATAACGGTAGCAATTGTATGTTGGTTATTCTCCCTGAAGGGTTTCCACCTAATATTTGGTGTCCTCATGTGTGCGATGATGTTTAAATGATATGTTGTTTTCATGGTTTATATGCTCACTACTCATCTGTTATATTTATATCAGATGTTATAAATATATTGTATTAATGATCCAATGGAAACAATAAAAGTTTATTTTGTAATTGATTGAGTGAAATATTGATTCACACCCAACCTGCCACATCCCCAACCCCGCCCCGTCCCCCACCTGCAAAGTATTTCTAACACCATGAAAATAATTATGAAACAAAAAAACCTTCATAAATAATTCTTCCATTTGAATTTAGTTGAATTGTTAAAATTAGGTTAAAAGGAAAAGAGTGCTTGGGAAGAACTTATAGTTGAATACTTTGATTGGTAGGAATAAAGTATTAATGTTTGTGTGAGATCATGAAAATTGATTCATAGAGAAGAAAGAGGATGATGAAGCATAACCATATTTTGAAATTGTAATATTTCTTCATCAACATGAAGTAAATTGGTTGAATAAATAAATGGTTTTTTTCCCATTATGTTGTTAGCACTAAAATACCAACAAAGATAGTTAGAAAAATGGAAGAATATAACCATATATACATGCAAGATTAGAAACAAAAACTGGATAAAAAATGAATCTAAGACATCTAAAACTAAATAAAAAAAATGTAAGAAAAGTGAGTTAATATTTGTAGAAAATGTTATAGGAAATGTACAAAGGTTGGTGTGGTAATGCTAGAAATACTTTACAAATGAGAGAAGATCACGAATATAATTTTATGGAAGAATCTCAATATAATTGAATTCAGCTATTTTTGCAAGATCATGAGATCCTGACATAACCATCGATAGAACTCAAAGTGTCTCCTTATCTTGAAAAATCTCCAAAAGTTTAAATTCTAAAAGATCAACTTGTGATAAATCTATGAAATCAAATATTGCATATGGATTGTCATCCTTCAACATAGAAGATAAATTAGTATTAGTAGAATTAAAACTATTATCATTATCTAATTGGTTACAATTTCTATTTCAAAAAGCTGATTACTTAAATCGCAAGCCTCCTCAATAATTGTAAAAGAAACCTAATCATTAAAGGCTTTCTTAAGAAATGTGCTTGTTATAGAATTCTTTTCATCCCATATAGGAGATTGGGATTATCGAAATACATGGGAGGAGATGAACTCATTTTTAAATAATAAATTAACTTTATCTTTTATTTTTATTTTTCTATGTGGTTCATGGACCATGAATATTGGTGGTTGCCACATCCATGAAATATTCTTTCTAGACAGATCCACCCAAAGGGATCACTTCTTCTTGGCCCAACCATGGAGCCTAACCCTAAGGGTGTGAAGACAATTGAACCCATGGCCTATCAATATAAAAGGTTCTTTAACCATGAAGACTTGACCAATTGAGCTAGCCCTCAAGGTTATATTAACTTCATCTTGCACTTCATTTCTAGCATAATAAAAATCTAATCTTAAATTATGCCTTGAGGATTAGGATCATTAAATAAATGAGTATGTGAATAAAAATGAGTGCAAGAGGAATTGAAATAAGAGGAATCATTTGGATGAGCACCGTCAAAATCTAACTTCAACTCTTCTCCTTTAATACTTAATTGTTCAACATTATGGGTATTCTCATCTTTAAAATCTGAATGCAAATCCTTATTTGAAATGATACCATGTTCATTGTGATGTGATAATAATGAAAAAAAACACAATTGAATGCTCTAATCATTTTTTATGGGGACTCAATAGAATGATCAATAATAAAAATCATGGGAATTTTTTCTTGGACCCAATTAGATGATATATAATATTGATTAGTGTTTCAATCATAGATTTCATATTCAATGCTAGTAGATTCTAAGCTAGTTAAAAAAATTTCTAAAATAAGACAACTTTCTTCATGTCTAATAGAAATTTCTTCATTGTTATATTGATAGGTAACTAAGAATTCATCACTTACACAAGAAACACACTCATTAAGGAATGGGTATGTAGGAGTATGAGAGATGATAGAGGTCAAATGTTCTTCATCCAAATTATCATGTTCTCTCTAATATGTTTTGGTGGGAGTGAAAAGGGTTCACATAAAATGTTGTTCATTTATAATTTCTAGATCTTTATAATTTTAATATAAATCTAAATCGTTTGGTGGATGAGAATCAATATATGAATTTAATTAATTCTTTTGTCTTGATTATGAGGAAGATAAAAACGATATTTAAAATATTCAGAAATATAAGGAAAATCTAGTGAAGTAAATCTAGAACAAAGATTAATAAATTTGATTCGTAACTATTCTAATGATTCATCATATTTTATCCTAAGATTAATAGTTTCATCACATAATTTATCAAAATAATATTGTTCAAAGGACAATAAAGTTCACCTATGAATTGATCCTAAGAATGAATAAACATAGTTGGCAACATTTCACACAATTTAATTATGCCACCCTTGAAATTAATTTGGCAACATCCCCATAAAACATATAATAAGAAACACCAGTTTGAATAAATTAATCAATATGGTTGTTGGCATTATGGCTAAAGTGTTGTCCTTGATGGCAACCTATTCAGGTGATGGATAAAGTGTTGTCCTTGATGGCAACTATACAACAGGACAGTAGCAGAGCTTGTGTACAACAGGACAGTTGCAGAGATTGATGATCAGCTATCAAATATTGAAGAAAATAAGGAGTACGCAGGCACACCGTTCAAAAGGTGCGTACGCGCAGGCATGTCTTATATAAAGTGCGTACATACCCGCAGGAAACCCATTCATTGGGTGCGTACCCCCAGTGCACACATTCCAAGGCAGTTAAGCGCCCACACATGGGGTTTCTCATGGTATTTAGCCAACAGTATTGGGTTATCATGGTTTTGGCCCGCGGTATTGATTATTTTATTATTATTATTGAGCCCCATGATCCTTGATTTAAGGAACAGCTTGCCTATATAAAGAAGAGGAGATCATTTGGCTTAGACATGTTTTTGGGTGAATATCTTATGAGGGTAAGATCTAGTCTAGATCTAAATAAGGCGAATCTACTGATGGACTAAGATCTCTTCGGCGCATGTTCAGATCCATAGATCTAACTGTCTGGGTTCTTTCTGAAGTCTTGAAATCATCTATGCCCGAAGGTACGCAAGTACAGTGAGCGAAAAGTGCGTACATACGCAGGAGCAAAGAGTTTCAGGTGCACTGGTACGCAGGCACAGAAGGGCTTCAGGTGCGGATGACCGCAGGCATTTCAATGGACTCAGAGCGAGGTACGCATGCTGGCAGTTGAGCAGAGTGCGTACTAGTAAGCAGGCTAGCAGTTGAGCAGGATGCGTACTTGTATGCAGGCTAGCAGTTGAGCAGGGTGAGTACGTAAGCAGGCAAGCAGTTGAGCAGGGTGAGTACGTAAGCAGGCGAGCAGTTGAGCAGGGTGCTTACTTCTCTTAAAATCTTTGTTTATCATTGTTGTGTTCGGGGTGTTGAAGTGATGTTTAGTTTCTGGTATTATGATCTTATGACAGCCGTATGAGAAGTGATTGAGTATATCTTTATGTGATCTGATGAACTAGATCTGATTGATAACTCTCATTGTATATGTATTGATCTAGTGATTGAGTGATTCAGAAAGTTGTTTGATTATGAGCTTCAATGTGGTTATTGGGTCCAGTATGAAAATTGGATGAAATGTGGCCCTTTCAGATTATGTGTTGTGCTTCAGTGTATCCAGTGTGAAAATTGATGAAACGTGGTACCTGGAGGCGAGAAGGTTGTAGGTCAGCACCTACGTACTAGTATCTAAGCTAGTACAAGAGCTAAAGGATTTGGAGCATTGTAGTAGGTAGTAGCTTGCGTACTAGTAAAAGGATTAGCTAGTACAAGAGCTAAAGGAAATCTTTGGAGCATTGTAGCAGGTAGTAGCCTGCGTACTAGTAAATGGATCGGCTAGTACAAGAGCAAAGGGGGTTGTAGCTCCCGTACTTGTATAAGGCTGCACCAGTACAAAATATTGTAAAAGGATTTTCTTATTAAGAAGAAGATTGAGATGACTTGCAGCAGGTGGTTTTCTCCCGCATTGGGTTTCCACCTTATATCATGGTGTTCATGTGTGTGCCTTATGTGTGATGATCTATTCTATGTTACTGCATCTGTTAACTGATAATATGGTTGATAATGTTCTAATGCACTCATTGAAGATCAATTAACTTAATCATAAGAAGTTGTGGAAGTAGCATATATGAATCAGAGTTTGGAAATGAAAAAGTTTAATTAATGTGATAATATTTATTCACCCCCCCCCCC